>WNWK01003128.1:0-152500 GCA_009830355.1 Cherax destructor | reverse complement strand
ACCCACAATCTCCAACTCTCCCCACGCACCACCAACACCCACAATCTCCAACTCTACCTCACGCCCCACCAACACCCACAATCTCCAACTCTACCTCACGCACCACCAACACCCACAATCTCCAACTCTACCTCACGCACCACCAACACCCACAATCTCACTCTTCCTCACGCCCACCAACACCCACAATCTCCAACTCTACCTCACGCACCACCAACACCCACAATCTCCAACTCTACCTCGCGCACCACCAACACCCACAATCTCCAACTCTACCTCACGCCCCACCAACACCCACAATCTCCAACTCTACCTCACGCACCACCAACACCCACAATCTCCAACTCTACCTCAGCCCACCAACACCCACAATCTCCAACTCTACCTCACGCACCACCAACACCCACAATCTCCAACTCTACCTCACGCACCACCAACACCCACAATCTCCAACTCTACCTCACGCCCCACCAACACCCACAATCTCCAACTCTACCTCACGCCCCACCAACACCCACAATCTCCAACTCTACCTCACGCCCCACCAACACCCACAATCTCCAACTCTACCTCACGCACCACCAACACCCACAATCTCCAACTCTACCTCACGCCCCACCAACACCCACAATCTCCAACTCTACCTCACGCCCCACCAACACCCACAATCTCCAACTCTACCTCACGCCCCACCAACACCCACAATCTCCAACTCTACCTCACGCCCCACCAACACCCACAATCTCCAACTCTACCTCACGCCCCACCAACAGTCTCACAGTCTGCCTGCAAGGGATAAAATGTAGAAGCAAGAGCTGCTACAAAGTGTCTCAGGAAATAATGGTTCACACCAACCAGGGTGAATACTCTTCTTGGAAGATCTTACCTTAATTAAGAACTACAGTTCTTCTTTCCGTTCATTGATATCTTAGTTGTTGGCCTTGGCAATCCTATTAACCTTATGAGTTTACTGTTATTCATATCCAAACTTTTATCCGTAAGACACAAGAATAGAGGAGCACTGAAGTGCAATTTTATTAATTCATTTTTTCGTTAACATTAGTCAATAAATGTTTAGTTTGTGTGTTTACGTGGAAGAAATTATGCACTGTTCTTTGTTTCCTTTTGTATTTTGGTAGTTCTTTATTGCCGTAATTTTAAAAATGAATTAAAAAAGAAAGATATCTGTAAAGAAATGTCTTTCAATCTTGACATTATCTTCTCATGCTTGTTTGAGGCCCGGTCCGTGACCAGGCCTCATGTTAGATCAGAGCCTGATCAACTAGGCTGTTATTGCTGGTCGCACGCAGTCCAACGTACGAACCACAGCCTGGCTGGTCAGGTACCGACTTTAGGTGCCTGTCCAGTGCCTGCTTGAAGACAGCCAGGGGTTTGTTGGTAATCCCCCTGATGTATGCTGGGAGGCAGTTGAACAATCTTGGGCCCCTGACACTTATTGTGTTGACTCTCAACGTGCTAGTGGCACCCCTGCTCTTCATTGGGGGGATGTTACATCGCCTGCCGAGTCTTTTGCTTTCGTAGGGAGTGACTCTCGTGTGCAAGTTTGGTACTAATCCCTCGAGAATTTTCCACGTGTATATAATAATGTATCTCTCCCGCCTGCGTTCTAGGGAGTACAGGTTTAGGAACTTTAAGCGTTCCCAGTAATTGAGGTGGTTTATCGCAGTTATGCGTACCGTGAAGGTTCTCTTCACAAAAATATTATATCTAAAATAGGATATATATATACTATATATATATATATATATATATATATATATATATATATATATATATATATATATATATATATATATATATATATATATAAAAGTGTCCGATTAGGTAAAACTGGTCAATTAGCAAGAACTCATTTAAAATTAAGTCCTTTCTAAAAATTTCTCTTTTTACGTTTAAAGACATATTTTTTTCATTTATGTTAATGTAAAATTTATAATTTTGTACCAAAGAAACTTTGAAAACCTACCTAACCTTATTACAACAAGCGCAATTTAATTTAGCCTAACCCAACTAAATATATTTTAGATACGTTAACATTAATTTAATAATAAACAAACACAATGAAATATATTTTTTCGTTATGTTCAGAATGATTTTGGAAGTTATTGCATACACAAATTTTCGCTTGTCTTATATGGCAAGAAGAGCGTTGCTATTTAAGCCAAAATAGCAAGTTTTACCTAATCGGCACGACATATATATATATATATATATATATATATATATATATATATATATATATATATATATATATATATATATATAATCTTTCACCTCACTCATACATAATCACTGTCTTTGCAGAGGCGCTCAGATACTACAGTTTAGAATAGTCCCTCCAAACTGTCACTATCCCAGAGCTCTCCTTTAAAGTGCAGGCATTGTACTTCCCATTTCCAGGACTCAAGTCCAACTAAATCAATTAACTGGTTTCCCTGAATCCCTTCACAAAATATTACCCTGCTCACACTCCAACAGTTCGTCATTTCCCAAAAACCATTCGTCTCCATTCACTCCTATCTAACACGCTCACACACGCTTGCTGGAAGTCCAAGCCCCTCGCCCACCAAACCTCCTTTACTCCCTCCAACCTTTTCGAGGATGACCCCTACCTCTCCTTCCTTCCCCTACAGATTTATACGCTCTCCAAGTCATTCTACTTTGATCCATTTTCTCTAAATGACCAAACCACCTCAACAACCCCTCTTCAGCCCACTGACAAATACTTTTAGTAACTACACACCTCCTCCTAATTTCCACACTCCGAATTCTCTGCATAATATTTACACCACACATTGGGCTTAGACAGGACATCTCCACTGCCTCCAACCGCCTCCTCGCTGCAGCATTTCCATCCCATGCTTCACACCCATATAAGATTGTCGGTACCACTATACTTTCATACATTCCCTTCTTTGCCTCCATGGATAACGTTTTTTGTCTCCACAGATACTTCAACGCACCACTCACCTTTTTTCCTTCATCAATTCTATGGTTAACCTCATCCTTCATAAACCCATCCGCTGATAAGTCAACTGAGAAATATCTGAAAACATTCACTTCTTCCATAATTCTTCTCTTCAATGTGATTATCAATTTTTCTTTATCTAAATCGTTTGATACCCTCATCACCTTACTCTTATCTTTGTTCACTTTCAACTTTCTACCTTTACACACCCTCCCAAACTCGTCCACTAACCTTAGCAACATTTCTTTAGAATCTCCCATAAGCACAGTATCATCAGCAAAAAGTAACTGTGTCAACTCCCATTTTGTATTTGATTCCCCATAATTTAATCCCACTCCTCTCCCCAACACCCTAGCATTTACTTCTTTTACAACCCCATCTATAAATATATTAAACAACCATGGTGACATCACACATCCCTGTCTAAGACCTACTTTTACTGGTAAGTAATCTCCCTCTCTCTTACCCTAACCTGAGCCTCACTATCCTCATAAAAACTCTTTACAGCCTTGCAACATCTGTCACATTGCTAACCTATCCACTCTGTCATATGCTTTTTCTAAATCCATAAATGCAACGAAAATTTCCCTACCTTTATCTAAATACTGTTCACATATATGCTTCAATGTAAACACTTGATCTACACATCCCATACCCACTGTAAAACCTCCTTGCTCATCTGCAATCCTACTCTCTGTCTTACGTCTAATTCTTTCAATAATAACCCTACCATACACTTTCTACCTGGTATACTCAGTAAACTTATTCCCCTATAATTTTTAAAATCTTTTGTCATCCTTCCCTTTATATAAAGGAACTATTCACGCTCTCTGCCAATCCTTAGGTACCTTCCCCTCTTTCATACATTTATTTAACAAAGATACCAACCAGTACAACACAATATCTCCCTCTGCTTTTAACATTTCTGTCATGATTCCGTCAGTTCCTGCTGCTTTACCCCCTTTCATTCTACGTAATGCCTCACGCACCTCCCCCACACTCACATCCTGCTCTTCTTCACTCCTAAACGATGTTATACCTCCCCTGACCAGTGCTTGAAATTATCGCCTCCCTTTCTTCATCGACATTTAAAAGTTCCTCAAAATATTCCCGTTATCTACCCAATACCTCCAGCTCCCCATCTACTAACTCCTACTCGGTTTTTAACTGACAAATTCATTCTTTCCCTAGGCTTTCTCAACTTTTTTATCTCGCTCCAAAACTTTTTCTTATTTTCAGCAAAATTTCTTGACAGTGCCTCTCCCACTCTTTCATCTGCTTGCCTTTTGCACTCTCTCACCACTCTCTTCACCTTTCTTTTACTCTCCATATACTCTGCTCTTCTATTAACACTTCTGTTTTGCAAAAACCTCTCATAAGCTACCTTTTTCTCTTTTATCACACCCTTTACTTCATCATTCCACCAATCACTCTTCTTTCCTCGTGCACCCACCCTCCTATAACTCCAAACTTCTGCCCCACATTCTGATACTGCATTTTTAAAACTATCCCAACCCTCTTCAACCCCCCGCCATTCATACTTGCATTTACCCACCTTTCTGCCAATAGTTGCTTATATCTCACCCTAACTTTCTCCTCCTCTTATATATATATATATATATATATATATATATATATATATATATATATATATATATATATATATATATATGTCTGATAGGTAAAACTGGTCAATTAGCAAGAACTCATCTAAAATTAAGTCCTTTCTAAAATTTTTCTTATACGTTTAAAGATATATTTTTTCATTTATGTTAATGTAAGAATTTATAATTTTGTACCAAGAGAAACTTTGAAAACCTACCTAACCTTATTACAACAAGCGCAATTTAATTTAGCCTAACCCAACTAAATATATTTTAGATACGTTAACATTAATTTAATAATAAACAAACACAATTAAATATATTTTTTTCGTTATGTCCAGAATGATTTTGGCGAAATTATTGCATACACAAATTTTCACTTGTCTTATATGGCAAGGTGAGCGTTGCTATTTAAGCCAAAATAGCAAGTTTTACCTAATCGGCACGACTTTTTTTAAAAAAAATATATATATATATATATATATATATATATATATATCACACTGATCTATGGCCAACGGAGACTCGAACCTACGAACCTTGTGACAAGGTACGCAGTGCTTTGCCGATCGTACCACACTGGTCCAATACCTTGGCATCCAGCTCACGCTAGACGTTGATCCAAGGCAGCCAGCTTTCAGGCAGGTGGCTTACAGCTTTTCATCTCATCCCCTGCATGCATCGACACAACTAGAGATTTTTACAATGCTAGGAATTCGCAAGAAATATTCACAAACACTGATCTCTGGCCGACGGAGACTCGAACCTACGAACCTTACCATACCACGGGTGGGGTACGCAGTGCTATTGCACTGCGTACCTTGTCACAAGGTTCGTAGGTTCGAGTCTCCTTCGGCCAGAGATCTGTGTTTGTGAATATTTCGCCTGCTCTTGCGAATTCCTAGCATATATATATATATATATATATATATTATATATATATATATATATATATATATATATATATATATATATATATATATATATATATATAATATCGTGCCGAATAGGTAAAACTTGCTATTTTGCCTTAAATAGCAACTCTCTTCTTGCCTAATAAGGCGAGCGAAAATTTGTGTATGCAATAATTTCGCAAAAATCATTCTGAACATAACAAAAAAAATTATATTTCATTGTGTTTGTTTATTATTAAATTATTATAAACTTATCTAAAATATATTTAGTTGGATTATGCTAAATTTAATTGCGGTTGTTATAATAAGGTTAGGTAAGTTTTCTAAGGTTCTTTTGGTATAAAATTATTGATTTTTACATTAACATAAATGAAAAAATATATCTTTAAACGTATAAGAGAAAATTTTAGATGCATTTTTCCTAAATAACCAATTTTAAATATTCGGCACGACATATATATATATATATATATATATATATATATATATATATATATATATATATATATATATATATATATATATATATATATGTCGTGCCGATTAGGTAAAACTTGCGATTTTGGCTTAAATGGCAACGCTCACCTTGCCATATAAGACAAGTGAAAATTTGTGTATGCAATAATTTCGCCAAAATCATTCTGAACATAACGACAAAAATATATTTCATTGTATTTGTTTATTATTAAATTAATGTTAACGTATCTAAAATATATTTAGTTAGGTTAGGCTAAATTAAATTGCGTTTGTTGTAATAAGGTTAGGTAGGTTTTCAAAGTTTTTCTTGGTACAAAATTATAAATTCTTACATTAACATAAATGAAAAAAACTATATCTTTAAACGTATAAGAGAAAATTTTAAAAAGGACTTAATTTTAGATGAGTTCTTACTAATTGACCAGTTTTACCTAATCGGCACGACATATATATATGATATATATATATATATATATATATATATATATATATATATATATAATATATATATATATATATATATATATATATATATATATATATATATATATATATATGATGCCTTGTACCTTCTCACAAAATGCTTGAGTCTGCCCAGGTTGACATATTTCTTTACTAAAGTACTTAACCTTACTCTAGAAGATGGGCAGTGGACCAAGCTACACTCCCAGTCAGACTAGGAGGCATTGGTGTCCGCAAGTCATCTCAGATTGCTCTACCTGCTTTCCTGTCTTCATGCATTGCATCCAGAGGGCTTGTAGCAGCAATTCTCCCTGAACATCTTTGGGACACGATTGGAATCCATGACCAAAAGTTCGTTGATGGAGCCAGGATCTGGGATAATCTAACGGGCTCTGAAACCAGGCCTGCTCCCCACAACAACTACAAACAGTCGCACTGGGATGGCCCAATAGTAGATAATATAGACTCAGCAATGCTTCAGTGTGTGTCAGGGAAGGATAGAGCCCGCCTCCTTGCAGTGAGAGCTCCTCATGCAGGGGACTTTCTGTTGGCTGTTCCCAACTCTAGCCTTGGCACACGCTTCGATCCACAGACCATCCGCATTGGTGTTGCCCTTCGACTGGCCGCCCCTATTCTCGCCGAACACAGGTGTATTTGTGGCAGTGAAGCAGCAGACCGATTCGGGTAGCATGGTCTTGTGTGTCGTAAATCCGAGGGAAAGATTGCAAGACATGAAGAAGTTAACAACATTATCAAGAGGAGCCTCACAACAGCCAGATGCCCAGCAGTAAGGGAGCCACCCCAACTATGCAGATCTGATGGCAGCTAAAATCGTCCAGATGGTATCACCCTCCAAGCCCGGACAGACGGCAAGCAGATGGTGTGGGACTACACATGCATGCTGTATTTTGGGCACGCGCCCCAGCTCATAGGAGCTGGATGAGATTTTCGCATTATAATCAGTGACAAACATGTAACAATATGTACTAGACATGTATCTCTCACACCTTATATACTGTATATGCCATCTTTATAACAATGTATCTCTTAAATCTTTTGAACCATATTATGTAATAAAATATACCTATTGGTAAAAAAATAATTAAAAGATGGGGTGGTAGGAGAAGTGGAATATTGAAATGGCTTCAGGAAGAAATCCAAATATTCTTCCTTGAAGCCTTTTAACCACTTCTCCGAGGCTATGGGTCTCACAATTTGTACCAGAGGTGGACCCCTATATATATATATATATATATATATATATATATATATATATATATATATATATATATATATATATATATATATATATATATGAGACAGACGTACACACCTTTTTATCAATACAGTACACAAAACCATTGATATTAATATATACTGTGAGTTTTCTTGCGTGTTTTTATTAAGTGCTATTAATTAATACACGATTCATTATGTTTATAAATACAGTTAACTGAAAATTAAAATACCGAAACAAGCAGCATTAAACCTTAAATGAATTATGCTGTGCAAAGTTTCTAGCCTTAAACTGGATCAGTATTTAACTCGTTTTTAGTAACTTTAAATAAAAAATATTTCAAGGTGATTTCGTGATTTCTGGAACTCAATAATATGCAATTAATAATATAGCATATAACTGCATTTATACATAATCGGGAACCTCTGGTAGTCTGTGCACTCAGCAGAAAATCGACCAATATATGCACTCATAAAGGGAAACTCCCCCAGTCTCTGTACTCATAAACGTTCAACTCAGACCTGCTTAGGCACACAGTTTAGAGTAATCACTGCCGTCTAGCACTGCCGTCTAGCACTGCCGTCTAGCTCATCAGGATCTGCCTGAAGAGACTTTTAAAAGTTCCACTTATAAGCAGTTACAGGGTTAATAATAATAACTTCCCTAATATTTGTGAGGAGGATGTTGAAAAGTCTTGGATTCTTTACTTTTATTGAGCTTTTTCTTAGTGTACTTGTTGCACCCTGGGTTTACATTGCACCTTTTGCCGTGCCTCCCACTCTGGTTGTGAATAACTGCAGTGTGCAGATTAGGAAGCTTTAGTGTGTCCACCGTAGAATACGAGGCTCTGTAATGTTGGCATGTGGCTTATTACCCTTAACGCTGTGTATGAAATCTCCATTAAGTGTCTTAAAAAGTAATTCCGGGAACGCAGGCGATAAAGATACATCATTCCGTATAAATAGAAAATAATGAGGGGACACAATTTCAACAGGACAGTTTTTCGGATGTTCTTCGTGAGTCACTTAGCGGGTCATCATAGGATTAAAACAAGCTTCAGCTGATTGTGTGGAAAAAAATGATCAATAAGTGTATATGATGGGCCATATCAGAAATAGAATGCGACTGTCCGTAAGAGGCGCGTTCAGAAAGCGACACTCGACCCCAGCAGCCACAGCTAGGAGTGTACTCTCCTGCAGCAGCTGCTGTGTGGTTACCATGCGGGTCTGGTAGCCTTACACGGGTCTTCCTTCCTCCATAATGTAACAAATTTGTACTCTGCTCACGAGGAACTTTTTCCCCTCCCCCTGGCTGAGGGGAGTAATTTTTTCACAGAATTGGAAAGATGAGAAGAAGGGAAGCAGGGCGGGAGGAGAGGCGGGGAAGGAGGTAGGGAGCCGCAGTGAAAAAATCAATGTTCATAAAGAGCGAACAGAGAAACTGATAGAGAGAGAGAGGGGAGAGGAGATTGGGAGAGAAAGGGAGGGACGGAGTGGAGGAGAAAAAAATTGAACGAAAATATGAAAGATACACATACACATTCTCCACACTTATTGAAAACTGCTAAGTTTGTTACTCTTGCATTGATATAGAGCAGCTCTAGGGCACACCGTACACAACAACATAATAGACTGGCGTGAGGTGAGTGATAGCCAAACACACGAGGCCGCTCCTCAAGAACCGTCTTCCTGTTTACTGCCTCAAGCGGTAATGGAGGACCACTTATCTCTTCTCTTTTACTTCCGCTGGAAGTTTAGGTCAGGATTGATTTTCTGACGGGTATTTCAAATGAAGGTTTTCTACTAGTAGTAAGTTGGTAGATAGCCAGCATTCAGGAAGGACCTATGAAGTGTGAAAACACTGTTAAATGCTTTTATTTCTAGCTCGATCCCTAGTGCACTCAGCTCACACACTGAGGTCGGGAGGTCGAATCCCTGGTACGGCTGGATAACATTAGGACGTGTTTCCATAAGACACCTGCTGTCTATGTTCACCCATCAGTATAAAATGTGTACCTGGGTGTTAGTCGACTGGTGTGGGTCGCATCCTGGGACCAAATTGACCTAATTTGCCCGAAATGCTCTGCATAACAAGCGGCTTTCTATATAGTAGTATCTCATTGGTGTCAGCTAGGCCTGTATACCTTGTACATGTACTTGTAGAAATAGAGATATTTTATTTATAAGATTGCTTGTATATTCTATCCCTTAAACATGTAAGATCGTCGGTAGACCTTAATATATTAAATTAATATTTAGTGTTCGCTTTATCTCACTGTGTATTTCTCAATCCAATAATATTTTCTTCTTTAATTTGGTAGGCCTCATAAGAGACAGGACAGGTCCGTAAGCGTAGTTCTTTTCGAAACGATTACTATATATATATGTGTGTGTGTGTGTGTCTGTGTTTGTTTGTGTTGTAGGGGTTTTGCTTCTAATGTAAACTGTGGGGACCCATAGCTTCAGAGAGGTAGATAAAAAGGCTTCTGAGATGAATATTTGCGTTTCTTCCTGAATCCCTTTGAACAATATAATTTTATCAATGTACAAATAAATTTATTTTATTGTGTAATATGGTACACAGTCTTCAAAGAATGCGTTGATGGTACAAAGTAGTTGGAGTATAAACTACATAAGATTTAATGGATATATTAAAAGTGCATATACATATGTATGTTTTGTCAAAGATTATATTAAAAATGTCTCATCTACCTCCTCAGAGCTGGAGTACATACCCAAGATACAACAGGCATTGCCCTTCTGAACTGCAACACTGAGTCGCTAGAACAAAAAAACTAGCTACTCTGCAATCCTTAAGGAAACACTCTTCCCATGAGCCAAGGGTCTCACCGTTTATGGAAAGAAATATGTAATGATGGGCGTGTTCACAATATTTTCTACACTTTTGAGACTCTCTAAAGGTGGCCCATGCAATAGGGAGGAAGTCACTGCCCCTCCTTCCTTCCTGGTGTATGCAAGATAGGCATTAGGCAGTGAGAACACAAAGATGTTGTTCCACACCAATTGCTTGCGGTCTGTCTAGACTTGCAAGGACCTGCATAGCTGGAACGTCTCTCTTATTGCTAAACAACCAGTTATTGCATCTCCCTTATTGCTGGAAAACCAGATGATGCAATTTTCCTTTTGATGGTGTTGGTAACCTCTTCATGCCTTGCGATCTTTTCCTTAGATCGACAATAAACAAGAACATTGTTCCTGTTTCGGTCATTTTATCATATATTATTTATCGAGTCTCTTCAAAATAATATTTACTCTGGTGATTCAGTCTGACACTGATAGTTTGTGAAGTAGCTACTTCACCCTTGAACAAGGGTGAAGTAGCTACTTCACCCTTGAACAAGGGTGCTTTGATGCTGTTGAAGGGGTTTGGAGCAAAAGAATTGCAGCTACCCTCTCCTTCGTCGTTTCACACTTGATTGCTTACCATTCCCAGGTACTGTATGACCCCCCTGCGATTTTAGCGCTTCTCCGTGAATATATTAACAGCTTACTCGTTCTACTTTGGAAATTATTTCCTTTTTAATTAAATTTTCTACTTTAAAAAAAATCCCAGTCATCTTAAATGCTGTGGGAACAAACTAAGAGATGCTCGGTGGTAAATACAAGAAATACGTGAATAGGAAAATTCCGGTTAAAATTTCTCATTAATCATTTGTAAGAGTTATTATGAGTCTTTAGCTTCTAATCACATCTAATGAGCTCCTGAAGTCGCTGACAAGTTATTCAAATTTGACCCAAGCAGCGGAAGGTAATTATCAGATAACTTTACCTCGTAGATGTGACGAGACGTCAGTCTTATTACAAGTGGAAGCTGTGATATAACTTACGATTGTGGGATGAACTAAGTTGTCACTCAGTTAAGGATGGTGTATGATGTCACTCAGTTAAGGATGGTGTATGATGTCACTCAGTTAAGGATGGTGTATGATGTCACTCAGTTAAGGATGGTGTATGATGTCACTCAGTTAAGGATGATGTATGATGTCACTCAGTTAAGGATGGTGTATGATGTCACTCAGTTAAGGATGGTGTATGATGTCACTCAGTTAAGGATGATGTATGTTATCATGCAGTTAAGGATGGTGTATGATGTCAGTTAAGGATGGTGTATGTTGTAGGGATAGTGTATGATATTACAGGGGGTAAAGAGGGAATCTAAAGGTAAACTTATGATATCTTTGGTACTGAAGATATACTCTCTCACACTCCTGCCAACATTGCAACCCATTCTACAGACCTCCTAGGCTCTCTGTCACAGACCTGTCTATTTTGCATTTAACAGCTTACTGAAAAGCTTATTGTTCCATCCTCAGCTAAAAGTAAATAATCAAATTTGCTGTGGTACTAACATTAGAGTTTTAGATCAATAAGAAAAAAATATACCAGAAAGTTGGATGGAAATATTTCAATCGTTTTAATCCATCTGGCCCCTTATGATGCTTAAGGACTAAGTTCTAGGGGATAAGTAAATAATATTAATTTACATATAACCCCTAGACAGGAACGGATTAAGACCTGAAGAGACCCTAGCATTGAAAAAGTAGAATTCTAAACGAAAACAATAACCATAAAATGTAATATTTTTGAAATGACATCAAACCTGCTTGTTTGCTGATATTAAAAGAGCTTCTGACCAGATATTCTGATAGCAAAATTCTGGATAAGTTGCTCGAGACTGACTCAGCGAAGCACGTCCACTTGCATACACAGTCAGGAAAGAGTATTAAGTCTCTTCTGACAATTGTTGTTCACTGATTTTCTTTTATTTCCAGCTGAGAGAAAAAAAATATTCTGAGGAACAGTTAAATATGAATTTTGGAAAAAATTGTAGTGCGATCTCTACTTTTGAGAATATACATTTTTATTTTATCTTTCACTATTGGGTCGTGAACATTATTGTGACTCAGTTTTATTTTTGATGATTCATTAAACTCTGAGTGCATATAACAATTGAAGTAGTGTACTTCACAAAGTTTCATGTTCAAGTCAAGAGGATACAATATGAGAGACCTTGCCAATATTATTTCTTAGGTAAGTCCTTATCTCTTCTAAAAGAAAACGTACATGATAGTTCTGTGTACGCTTCCAGCGAGTATTACAAGAATTTCAGTATACGATCGTTGCCCTGATGTCTTTTAAGAACTGCCTATCAGTGTGTTGAAGAGTAGTAAAAATATACGAGTATGAACTAGACTGTTAAGAAAACATTTACTACCACCACAACAATCAACAGCACTGCGGTCAACTAGACTGTGCAGCACATGGTATGAATATAGTATATTAATATAACAAATTTGTTTTGTTCTAAAATCTTCTGCTGTATTCCTTAATATCGCCCTGACATATCAGTCTTGACTGAAGACTGACGTCTGTAATTTGATCAATCTGTTTAGCAAAGCTGGCACAAATAATGTAGTACTTGATTTATCATTTCTTCACCATTTGTGACTTTTAAATAGAGGAGCGACATAAATCGTTCAACTGGTTTTCCATCAGTGGAAGGCACACATTAGTGCAGTATTTTACTGATCTGTATATCACCGATTAGCTTTTGCAATACAAGAGGAAATGTAAATATACTCAAATCAGTGATACCCAATTAGAGAGCACCGTGTCAACACCGCGTCCTAAACCGCTACATCACAATAATTTCCTGAATAAGGGAAGAGGTTTTCAAGAGGAAACTGGTTCAGGATATGATGGATTTATTTGCCAGCTCGCCGCTAACAGCAACAGCCTGGTTTACCAGTCAACAAGGGAGTGTAGCACAGCTTTTGAAACCTGTGGATTTTTTTTTTTAAATTTTCCTATAATTAGTGTGGAAATATTGAATGCAATATTATGTAAAAAATGTAGTGTTGGTGTGACTTTTAGAAACATTTCAAGCAACAAGAGAACCAACACAGGTTGGGGCTGATGTTGAAATATGGCGTAGTATAAAGCAACTGAAGAGTGTAATAGAAAAAAAAATCTAGTATAATCACGCCCGATAAAGAGTGTATCAGCGTGAATGTTGGACTGTGGGATAAGTAAACGCTGTGGGCTCCTGTAGTTGTGAAATTCAAGAGAGACTCGGCTACAATATAGCTGATAAATGGAATATAAGAGACGCGGCATCGTCTGGAAAGGTGGCACACCTCCAGTTCACTACAGTAGACTGCTATGTTGGCCAACCTCTTGTATATCTGTCTGTTAGGGAAGCGTTAGGATGTGAGACCCAAGTAATATTTGGATAAGTGTTCATTAAAATTTTGTATTTATAATGATGCACTTATTATGCAGTATAAAATTGATATATGTAATTTATACACGTTCTCTATATACATTCTCCTATAAATATGTAAATTTGTAAAGTCAGATCGTTAATAATCCATATACAGTCCACAAACAATTTACCAGTGTTACTGGTTTTAATTTAATAATTCATAACTAGTTAAAGGTCCATCTTATGTGAGTGTGAGATGAGTGGGTGGGTATCGAAGGATGGACACTGTTGCCACCCAGTGTCCCTAAAATCCGACCCATCTCCAGGGTTCAGAGGTACAGTTTTCGGTTTTAGTTGTGCCCTCCCCAAATTTTATGTGTCTAGTAATTCAGGACTGTGTCTGTAACCTTCATTCACATAATTTCTAACAAAACCACTCACATATAGTTATAAATATATATTATTTTTCACAGGCTGTTATGGCGGTGGTGTCAGATGTCGGGGGAGTGATAGTGGTGGCTATGGTGGCAATGATGGTGGTAGTTGTGGTGTCATTGGTGGTGGTAATGATGGTTTTCGTGGTAGAGTGATTGTAGTGAAGGTTTTGGTGGTAGGGTGGTGGTAATGTCAATAGTGACGGACGTGGTGGGGGTGCCAGTGGTCTTGGAAATTCTCATTAGTAGTGGTGGTGGAAGTGGCTGTATCAGGTTTGTTTGCAATCGTGTCATTACGATTTCGTGAGTTACCAACTTACTGTTGGGGCAACAGTAAGTAGGTAACACTGAATTAAAAAACTGACAAATTCCTGACAATTTTAATAAATAAATACACGTAACAAGACGAGCATTTATCAAACAAGTTTCACTGAGGTCTAAGTTTTTTAGTGTTACGGAGTAGCACAATTACAACTCTTATATTCCAATGCAGTAGGTGAGGAGAGGTGTTGGAAGATGTGTTGTCAACAGATGGATAGGAGCTTTGTCATTAGGTCACGTGTCTAAACATCGTCTTGGAAAATAAGACGCAAGAAAAAGGTTGCAAAATGCCGAGAACTCCCAATTCTATTCAACAGTGTCATGTGTATAACTGCAACTTGTGGACATCTTTTCAACAGTGTCATGTGTATAACTGCAGCGTGTGGACATCTTTTCAACAGTGTCATGTGTATAACTGCAGCTTGTGGACATCTTTTCAACAGTGTCATGTGTATAACTGCAGCTTGTGGACATCTTTTCCTGTTTTCCTCAGTTACAAACCCAGTATTATTACCATGATTGAAAGCTTTTGAAATTATAAATTTGGGCGACATGCATTGTTAGTGTTACATGCATTGCTAGTGTTACATGCATTGCTAGTGTTACATGCATTGCTAGTGTTACATGCATTGCTAGTGTTACATGCATTGCTAGTGTTACATGCATTGCTAGTGTTACATGCATTGCTAGTGTTACATGCATTGCTAGTGTTACATGCATTGCTAGTGTTACATGCATTGCTAGTGTTACATGCATTGCTAGTGTTACATGCATTGCTAGTGTTACATGCATTGCTAGTGTTACATTGTACTTATAAATGTTAGTGAATAAATAGTCAGGTTATTATTATTTATTGCTGTTCAGTCAGGGAATGTATAAACCTCTGTTGGTCATTCATTGATATATGGCAAGGATGAGGCTGACAGCAGCATCTACACAATTTCATGTGACACACTTGATATATCCACACTAGAAATCAAACACGCACATGCACTTAAGTTTACATTAATTTTGTGATGACTTCCATGAGGGTTGGCTTTTAGTTTTGCACCACTAATAGCATAACTTATCAACATGTGGAAAAATCCATATTCTAATTATTTAGACTCATCCCACCGAGGCCTGGTCTCAGACCGGGCCGCGGGGGCGTTGACCCCGAAACCCTCTCCAGGTATACTCCAGGTATCAGTGGTGGTGATGACAGCAGGAGTGGTGGTAGTGTTATCAGTGGTGGTGATGACAGTGGTCGTGGTAGTGTCAGAGGTTATGTAGGTGGTGGTAGTGGTATTGAGGGTGGTGGTGGAATCAGTGGTGGTGTCATTGATGGTGACTAGTGTCATGTGTCGTGGCGGTAGTGTTAATGGTAGTGGGGGTAGTTTCAGAAGTAATGGGGGTGATATCAGTGGTAGTGATGGTGCCAGTGGCAGTGCTGGTAGTATAAGAGGCCATGGTGGTGGTATCAGTGATCGTGGTGGTGGTGGTTGTGTTAGTGGTAGTGCTTGTGGGTATGGCGTCGCGACAGATGTAGAAGCAATTGTGAGTTGGTTATATGCTCACTAGAGTCAGTAATTGGTTTGTTTGTTCAGGTGAGATTGTGCGTGGTGGGGAAGGTGCAGAGGCAGCCAGGCAAGGCGCCGCTGCAACAAGGAGGAGATAGATAACTAGGAAGGCAAAGAAAAAATACAGGGGAGAGAGAGAGAGAGGAGATTTGAGGGATCGGATGTAGAGCAGTTGATATAAAACGAGAAGTAAAGTAGAAAGAATTGGGCAGGGGAAGAGCAGTGAAATGGGAGAGGGAATGGGAAAGAAGGAAAGGAAGGGATAGGAATAGATTTAGAGAGAGAAGCAGAGAGGGAGGGAGAAGTGGGGAAAACGCATACATAAGAGCTTAATGAAGATAAGTACAACAAAAGAAGACAGAAAATATCTTCGCAGCAACATGGTCGGAGAGGACAAAAAATGAGATGACATTTTTTTTACAGAATGGGATTGTACAAAAGAGAACGACAACGTCCTGGAATCCAGACCTCTGGAAGTCGTACAGGTAAAATGGAATGTTTATACAAAGGGATCGTATATACGAGCAAAGAAAAGCTGCGAAGTTAAGACGGGAGGAGAGGAAAACACGGAGAGGAGAGGCAGTCACAGAAGCACGAGTGGATTTACAAGATCCAGCACTCCCAGAGAATGACAGATGCAGGAGTGGAGGTGCAAGATCCAGCACTCCCAGAGAATGACAGATGCAGGAGTGGAGGTGCAAGATCCAGCATTCCCAGAGAATGACAGATGCAGGAGTGGAGGTGCAAGATCCAGCATTCCCAGAGAATGATTGATGCAGGAGTGGAGGTGCAAGATGTAGCACTCCCAGAGAATGATAGATGCAGGAGTGGAGGTGCAAGATCCAGCACTCCCAGAGAAGGATAGATGCAGGAGTGGAGGTGCAAGATCCAGCATTCCCAGAGAATGATAGATGCAGGAGTGGAGGTGCAAGATCCAGCACTCCCAGAGAAGGATAGATGCAGGAGTGGAGGTGCAAGATCCAGCATTCCCAGAGAATGATAAATGCAGGAGTGGAGGTGCAAGATCCAGCACTCCCAGAGAAGGATAGATGTAGGAGTGGAGGTGCAAGATCCAGCATTCCCAGAGAATGATAAATGCAGGAGTGGAGTGCAAGATCCAGCACTCCCAGAGAATAATATAAGCAGGAGTGGAAGTGCAAGTTCCAGCATTCCCAGAGAATGATAGATGCAGGAGTGAAGGTGTAAGATCTAGCACTCCCAGAGAATGATAGAAGCAGGAGTGGAGGTGCAAGACCCAGCACTCCCAGAGAATAATATAAGCAGGAGTGAAGGTGTAAGATCCAGCACTCCCAGAGAATGATAGATGCAGGAGTGAAGGTGTAAGATCCAGCACTCCCAGAGAATGATAGAAGCAGGAGTGGAGGTGCAAGACCCAGCACTCCCAGAGAATAGAGTTAATAATCCACAACTAAGTGTAGCAGTCAGTAACCTCCTTTCATCCGCTATCCATCTTTTGCTTTTCCCAAATTTTTCTGCCATCCTCACAACCTTTTTTCCACCACCTTTACGTTCCACTGCCTGCACTGGTCACCAACCAGATGCATAAAACAGCAAACTTTTCCAATTATCTTCAACCCCATTTCACTTCTTCCTTTATTCCATTCACTGTTCCATCCTGTGTTTCTCCCATCCTTTCGCCCTCTCATCTTATACTCTTAACCCACCATCCCAATCTCCTTCCATCCGTTCAAAGTCTTTCCTCCCTTACCAACATAATGGCTGCTTTTCCAATCCACTCTTCTACCCTTCCCACCTACATTCCCCAATCACTCCCTCTCACTTTAAACACCTTTCGTAATAATGCCACCACATCCTATTCCTCTCCCTCTCATGCTACCTTCTTTCCTACTTGCACTCTGCAGAAGCCAGTCCCAGTACTATAAGTGAATAATAAAGGGATCAAAGTATGGCATACTAATGAAGATGGAATCAGGTAAAAAAGAATGTATTGAATTTCTCTGTAGCAGAGAACCATTCAGACATTATGACTATCACAGAGAAAAACTTTATGAAATGATGTTCTGTGCATTATTTTCAGAGGCGTACGTCATTATGAGAAGAGAGAGGAGAGGAGGTGGCTCCAATGATAAATAACACTATGTAACAAAATTTCACTTTTGTCGTGTTCCTGGGAAATAAGCATCATTTCCCAATTCTTTATAACTAAACACAATTTAAAAAAGCAATTTTGATCCCAGAACTTTGCTTTTGTGGTCAGTGGTGAGGACACTTCTGGAACACTTTCAAGAAAGACTGATGTACAACTATTATGTTTTAGGGTTTTGCTTGGCAAATATAAAAACAGGGACTCACAAACCAGCATTCAGTTCAGCTCTGGCTGCCTGAGAAGACACATCAGAAGAAGTGAAATGGCATCAAGGGCTGCAATCATTCTCCACATGCATTCTGCTACATATGTGGTCAATCCATTAAGACAAGAGCAAAGAAGTTCTCTGTAACATCATCTAAAAAAGTGTGTGAAGCTTACAAAGCATATTTTGGCATGCCAGTTGAGGGACCTAGGCACCTCGTGTTGCTTGTGAGCATTGTAAGAAAACATTGGAAGGTAAGAAAGTCATTAGTTATATGAAGGGTAAAATCTTGAATAGGAACATTTTTTTTAATGAAAGGTATGTAACAGAAACTAATTCTTTTGTTCTTTTACAGGATGGTATAGAGGAGAAAAAAGACCCATGAAGTTTGCTGTTCTTAGAATATGGCGTGAACCCTCTGATCACTCAACTAACTGCTAGCCTGGTGGATCCTTCCAAACGCCGAAATGGGAAAAATGCTCCTGCTATTTCTTATCCAGACCTTCCCTCTTCTGTTGCACCAGTACCACACAGTGCTGATCTTCCTGTACCTACACCTCCAGAAAGAAGTCAACCGTCAGAAGAAGAAAGCAAATCAGAAAATGAAGAGCACAATGAATAAGAATATCATCTCACAGATGCAGCTGTTGGGAGGAATCCTTACTACCCAAACCAAACAGTCCTCAATGATCTTATCAGAGATCTTAATTTGACAAAGTCAAATGATGAGCGTTTGATTTAAAGGCTCAAGGAGTGGGACCTGGTGGATGAAAGTGTGCAAGTGACAAGCCAAAGAAAATGTCTCCAGCATTTCTCAAGCTTCTTCACTAATGAAGACAGGTTGTGCTACTGTAATGATGTACCAGGCCTATTGTGCTACTGTAATGATGTATCAGGCCTATTTCATACAATTGGAATTGCATGCAATCCAGATGAGTGGAGACTCTTCATTGATAGCTCCTTCAGAAGCCTAAAAGCTGTACTTCTGCACATGGCTGACAATTATGTGGAACTTGTTGAGACCTTGGTAAAAAGGTCCATATCCTTGATGCTCATCTTGACAATTTCAAGGAAAATATGTGAGCATACTCAGAGGAGCAAGGGGAGTGCTTCCACCAAGATATAATGGACTTTGAACACAGATATCAGGGATCTTGTAATGAAAACATGATGGGAGACAACATTTGGGGGCTTAAACGGAAAGTGATTCGTTGCATGCTCGCAAATCTAGAAAAACTGCTCATTTTAAACTTTGTAAATATGTTTCAGAAAGTTTAAACTAAAATTTGTGTAAATATTTTTATGTAAATTGTATTTATATGTTTTTGTTTTGCATCCAAAACTAGCAAAAAATATTGAAATTTAGCCATTTTTTGTCAAAAATTCATCCTGTAAGCCACAAAAGCAAAGTTTAAATGGGCATTTTTTATTGTTTTTTAATAACAGTTTTGTTTTGCAATAAAAGGAGTTGGAAAATAACACTTGCCAGGAACAAAAAATGTGTTACATAGTGTAATCAGTGGAGTTTTGAGGGTTTGAGAAATATGTACTCTGGATATTTCAAGGACTGTATTGTAGGAGAACGACCTTATGACTCACATTATTAGTATTAGAGACTCATAACCCCTTGGCAGTTGAAGAAGAGAAACTAAGACAGGAGCACGAGGAGAACAACAGAGCCACAGTAAAACTAGAAAAAAGGTACACAGAGAGCAAGTAGGACAAAAAAAAAGTTACAACATGTAGAGGGATTTCAATCACAAGGAAATCGACTGGATGCGCTTGAGTCCACACGGGGGTATTATGTTGAAAATTGTATAAAATTTCGACAAATTGATGAGTAAAAACATATGTGCAGCAGTTGGGTATCATTATTGATAAAACTTTTCGCCTAAACAGTAGGCTTCTTCAGTCAGATATACAGGTAACAGATGTAGGAGTGAAATGAAGATGAAGTAATAAGTCCGTCAACCTGGAGAAATAGTATTTGACATGGTTAGTCCCTCAGCCTGGAGAAGAGTTCTGCTCCATGTAACCGAGTTTTGCTAATCTCAGAACTGCCTTCAGAATCCTTAATAAACAGTCTTTTAGGACGCGTTGTACTATATTCGTCAGGTCTGTCATGGGGTATGTAGCACCAGCATGGAACCCCCACCTAGTCAAGCATGAACAAAAAATCGAAAACCTCCAGAGATCTGCAGCAAGATTAATCCTGAAGGTGAGGTGATTAAATTACAAGAAAATATTAAAAGAATTGAACCTGATGACTTCAGAAAAAAGTACTAAGGAGACATTATTACGACATGCAAGATGCTAGAAGGATTTGACGGAACAGTTAGGAACAAACATTTTGAAATGTAAGACAGAGAGGTCACAGATGAAAGCTAAAGACAGACGAGCCACATGGACGTTAAAAATTACTTTTTTAATCTCAGTGGTAAAGAAATGGATTGAGCTGGATGACGATGTGGTAGAGTCAAACTCAGAAGGCTGATGACGTCATGAACCATTAGCACAAGCCAAAAAATCATTTTTCTATCCAGTTCAGAAACTAATTGGTTATTTTAAGTTACTTTCAAGCGTTGATCACTAATCTGAGCTTTTTTAGCCATTCTCAAGTAAGGTGGTTTGAAATAAATATTTTTGGCTGTTGAAGGAAGAAGAATCATTTGATCTATGTTATCTATTAACCATAGCTATTATATAATGCATAGATATTAAGTGTGATGCAATGACAGACAAGTAATGTTTCTTAATCTGAATTCATTTTATATATGAATAACAAAAATAACAACTTTCCATTCAGTCATACAAACATATTTAAATCACAAATTTCAGTTTTGTTTGTTTTGCCTGTGTTGAGTATGGCTCTCCAGCAGCAGTGTCCAGCAGTAGTCGACCATCAAACTGATCGTCAGTTTCCCCTGATATCTCTTCTCTATGATGGTTATGTCTTGGTGAATTGCTTCAGCGTGGGGCTCTATTTCATAGGAAATGTACGTGCTGGAACAAAACTAACTTCAGTTTTGAAATCAGCTTCTTGAATTTAGTTAGGAACACATGTTTTTAAATGTGAACTGAAACCTCTGTTGGCCAGATTAATGCCTGTGATTGTAATTTATGAGGCAGGGACAGGAGCTAAGACTCTATAGTTACAAACACAGCTGTGTGAGTACCTTTCGGTGAGTGTACACACACACACACACACACACATTGGGGTCAAGCTATGAATCGACCCCTGCAACCACAACTAGGTGAGTACACACGTCCGCCAAATTAACGACCAACTATAATAAAGATGTGTGCGTTAGGATACTCTCGTCGTCTCTGGTTGAAAGTGGGTACTTACTATTCCTTATCTCACATTAACTGAGTGCAAATTATCCTCTTTGAAGGACCTGCCAGATGGCTCCACTAAACGAAGCCTTTCGTACCTTGCATCAGAACGAGGAGCTCTTGACTAGACAACTCGTATTGGTCATGCGTAGCACCAAGTAAGAATTCACATGTAGATAAAACAACTTATAGACAGAGAATGAAGTTTACAGACTATCTTCAATTATATAACTTTTCTCAAATCGAAGTACTACTAGTATACCATCAGCAGTAGTCCAGTGGTGGGAGGCGCGACGTTCACCATCTGGGTCCGGGGTATGATTCCCGGAAGGCCGCGCCCCCCAAAAAAAAAAAAAAAAAATAATTAAAAGCTAAGATTTTTGAAAGATGGATTCTCTTGAAATCAAATCGAATTATTGGCAAAATAGGCAGTAGTAAGAGTGACAACGGGTTCGAGCCCCACCCGTTCTGTAATTTGTCTGCATTCGTGTTATTGTGAAGGGTTTCGCTGACATAAATGTTTCATAGTTGCCAAGAATTTGAATATTCTGGGGTGAGCTACCACTGCCAGTCGTCATGTTTTTCATATACGAGTCTTTATCACAAGTTGACAGGTTCAATTGTACCGTCACTGTGTTAGTGTTTCTAAGACGGTCCACTCTCCTGGTCAACGTCGCAATATCACCTTGACTAAGAATATCATATATTTTGCATTGACATTTAAACCAACAAGCGATGAACAAGAATCTCAGGTTGAAGTGTTGAAGAAGGTTCTACTTCTTCAGGAGGAAAATACGAGGCTGAAGCTTCGCCTAGGAGGGTTTGGGAGTGAGTGTGAGATTGTTGGTGCTGGTGAGGAGGAAATGGTTACCAACAGTGAGAGTGGCAGCCGCTTTAAGTGGCAAGTGGTTCACAATTCAGGAAGAATGAAGATAAGGAAGGTTAATAGAGAAGATGTGAAGGAAGTCGATTCTCTGTTCTCCAGGACGAGTGTACTTCAGTGGTTAGTAAGGTTAAAGGTACCACTGACTCCCCTGCTAATCAAGGTAAGAATTTTCTGATTGTGGGAGAGACTCAGGTAAGATATATGGACTGTGCTTTTTGTAACAGAGATAAGAAGGTCTGGCAGAGGGTGTGCCTCCCAGGAGCTGGTGTTGGTGACATAGTCAGCAGGTAGGATAATATTGTGTCAAGTAATGGGAACAAGCCCATTATCTGTCTTAGTGCTGGTGGAAATGACATTGGGAACGGCAGAAGACAGGAGCTACTAGATAAGTACAGGTCAGCCATAGAAGTAGTTAGGTCTAAGGGAGGGATCCCAATCATATGTAGCATTTTGCCTAGAAAGGGAGTGGGCAATGAATGGATGTCTAGGGCAATTGGTATAAATTGCTGGCTAGACAGTTACTGCAAGGAACTTGCAATTCCATTCATTGATAACTGGGACAATTTCTATGGCAAACGTGATATGTATGCAAAGGATGGGGTTCATCTCTCTGGGGCTGGAGTGGTTGCATTAGCCGATTCGATTGAGGGGGTCATTGGAGACTTGTCTAGGACTTTAAACTGATAGATTATAGAGGTATGGGTGTTTGTGGGAAACAATCAGGCTGTAGTATTAGGGTTGGAAACAGCAGATACTACCAGGATACCTCAGGAATATGTTTAAAAGACAATATTCAAAATAAAGTTGCTAGTAAAGGCAAAGCAATTGATCAACAAAGAGAGATAGTAGAGGGAAACGAGTGACTAGCTACCTTAAGGTTTACTATACAAATAGTAGGAGTCTAAGAAATAAGATAGATGAGCTAAGATTACTTGCAAGTGTAGGTAATATAGATAGTATTGCTATAACAGAGACCTGGTTCAACCTGAAAGATAGAGAAATGCCTTCCGAGTGCAACATACAGGGTTATAAGCTATTCCACATTGATAGGGTCAACAGGAGGGGTGGTGGAGTGGCGATGTATGTCAGAGATAATTTAAATTGTTGTGTTAGACAAGATATAAGATTAGAAACATCAGACACAGAATCTGTTTGGCTGCAGTTTCTCGAGGGTCGTGAAAAATTAATTTTGGGTGTGATTTACAGGCCCCCAAGCCTGGATAGGGAGTGCAGTAAGCTGCGAAATTCATAAGGTGTCTAGATATGAAGATGTTGTGTTAATGGGAGATTTTAACTTTAGACAAATTGATTGGAACAATGTGACAGGTAATCTTGAGTCTAGTGACTTTCTTGATCGATCCAGGATTGTTTTTTTAAAACAGTTTGTGACAGAACCAACTAGAGGTAGCAACTTGCTTGATTTGGTTCTTGCCAACAATGAATCACTAATTAATAATCTTGAGGTTAATGAAGAGCTTTGGGAAAGCGATCACAAATCACTTAGTTTCAATATATAATGGAATTACCCAGGTAACTGCAATCAAGTCTCTGTTCCAGACTTTCGCTTAGCTGACTTCATGGGGCTGAGAAATTACCTAGGTGGGCTAAATTGGGATGACCTGACTATGGGTCAGGTAGGTGGTTTTGGTTGCCAATATGACATTTTCCAGAGCGTAGTTCTAGCTGCCCAGACAACTTTTGTTCCGAGTAGGGAAATTAGATCTAACAAAAATGATCCTAAATGGATGAACAATAGATTAAAACATCTCATTGGTCAAAAGAGAGGCATATATAGGCGTATCAAAAGAGGGGATGGACAGATAAGAAATCAGTATTTTCAATTAAAGAGAGAAATAAAAAAAAGGAATAAGAAAAGCAAAAAGGGATTATGAGGCTAAGGGCACAAGAAGTAAGATTAGGGACAAGATAGGCCCACTTAAGAGTAACTCAGGACAGATCACGGACAGTGATAAGGATATGTTTGAAATTTTCAATACTTACTTCCTCTCAGTTTTTGCTCAGGAAGATAATAGCGGAATTCCAGAAATAGTAAATTATGTTGAACAGAAAGATAATAGACTATGCTCGATTGGGGTAACTAGTGACATGGTCCTCAGACAAATAGAGAAATTAAAACCTAACAAATCCCCAGGCCCTGATGAACTGTTTGCAAGAGTTTTAAAGGAATGTAAAGGGAAACTTAGCAAACCTTTGGCAAATCTTTTCAATATATCACTACAAACTGGCATAGTGCCATACAAGTGGAAAAGGGCAAATGTAATACCTATTTACAAGGCTGGTGACAGGTATTTAGCCTCAAACTATAGACCAATAAGCCTTACCTCCATAGTTGGTAAATTTATGGAATCAATAATTGTCGAGGCAATCCGTAGCCATCTTGAAAGGCATAAATTGATTAATGAATCTCAACACGGTTTTACTAAGGGACGTTCCTGTCTTACGAATTTACTAACTTTTTTCACTAAGGAGTTTGAGGAGATAGATCATGGTAATGAATATGATATTGCGTATATGGACTTCAGTAAGGCTTTCGATGAAGTTCCACATCAGAGGGTATTGAAAAAACTTAAGGCACACGGAATAGGAGAATTTTTTTCCTGGGTAGAGGCATGGTTGACAAATAGGCGGCAGAGAGTTTGCATAAATGGGGAGAAATCAGAGTGGGACACGTCTCAAGCGGTGTCCCACAGGGGTCAGTTTTGGGCCCCTTGTTGTTCACAATTTACACAAACGACATAGATGAGGAATAAATAGCAACATAAGCAAATTTGCTGATGACACCAAAACAGGCTGTCCAATTCATTCTAATGAGGACATTAGAACACTCCAGGATGATTTGAATAGACTGATACAGTGGTCGGAGAAGTGGCAGATGCAGTTTAATGTAGACAAATGCAAAGTTCTAAATGTTGGGCAGGACAATAACCATGCCACATATAAACTGAATAATGTAGATATTAATACTTGTGATTGCGAGAAGGATTTAGGAGTTTTGGTTAGCAGTAATCTGAAACCAAGACAACAGTGCATAAGTGTTCGCAATAAAGCAAACGGAATCCTTGGCTTCATATCAAGAGGTATAAATAATAGAAGTCCTCAGGTTGTTCTTCAACTCATTTAGATTATGCTGCACAGTTCTGGTCACCGTATTACAGAATGGATATAAATGCACTGGAAAATGTACAGAGGAGGATGACAAAGTTGATCCCATGTATCAGAATCTTCCCTATGAGGATAGACTGAGGGCCCTGAATCTGCTCTCTCTAGAAATCCGTAGAATTAGGGGAGATATGATTGAGGTGTATAAATGGAAAACAGGAATAAATAAAGGGGATGTAAATACCGTGCTGAAAATATCCAGCCAAGACAGGACTCGCAGCAATGGTTTCAAGTTGGAAAAGTTCAGATTCATGAAGGATATAGGAAAGCACTGGTTTGGTAATAGAATTGTGGATGAGTGGAACAAACTCCCGCGTACCGTCATAGAAGCTAAGATGATGTGTAGTTTTAAAAATAGGTTAGATAAATACATGAGTGGGTGTGGGTGGGTGTGAGTTGCAACTGACTAGCTTGTGCATATGCCGTACTAATTCCTTAAGTGGAAGTGACCTGACTACCTGGAAAGGGTTAACTCCAGGTGGTCAGCTCTAAGCAGGGGAGTGATGGACCTGCCTTGCATGGGTCAGTAGGCCTGCTGCAGTGTTCCTTTTTTCTTATGTTCTTATAAGAACATAAGAAAGGAGGAACACTGCAGCAGGCCTGTTGGTCCATACTAGACAGGTCCTTCACATTCCATCCCACTAACAGAATATTTGTTCAACCTAATTTTCAATGCTACCCAAGAAATAAGCTTTGATAATTTTATTTACTCATGTGCAATTCCCACTCAAATCCAACCCCTCTCACTCTTGAATCTATCCAACCTAAATTTAAAACTACCCAAGGTCCTTGCTTCAATAACCATACTAGGCAGACTGTTCCACTCATCAACTACCCTATTTCCAAACCAATACTTTCCTATATCCTTTCTATATCTAAACTTATCTAACTTGAATCCATTATTGTGGGTTCTCTCTTGGAGAGATACCCTCAAGACCTTATTTATATCCCCTTTGTTAATACCCATTTTCCACTTGTATACCTCGATCGTGTCTCCCCTCATTCTACGTCTTACAAGTGAATGTAATTTAAGGGTCTTCAATCTTTCTTCGTAAGAAAGATTTCTAATGCTATGTATTAATTTAGTCATTCTACGCTGAATGTTTTCTAACGAATTTATGTCCATTCTGTAATATGGAGACCAGAACTGAGCTGCGTAATCTAGGTGAGGCCTTACTAATGATGTATAAAGCTGTAATATAACCTCTGGACTTCTGTTGCTAACACTTCTTGATATAAATCCCAGTAATCTATTTGCCTTATTACGTATGCTTAGGCATTGCTGGCTTGGTTTAAGGTTGCTGCTTACCATCACCCCCAAGTCCTTCTCACAATCTGTATGGCTAAGTTCTACGTTATTTAACTTATAAGTGCTTGGGTTATGGACACTCCCGAGCTTCAGAACCTTTCATTTATTTACATTGAACTGCATCTGCCACTTTTCTGACCACGAATTAAGTTTGTCTAAATCTTCCTGAAGTTCTATAACATCTATGTTTGAATCAATTATCCTACCTATCTTCGTGTCGTCGGCGAATTTGCTCATATCACTAGTAATTCCCTCGTCAAGGTCATTGATATATATTATAAATAACAACGGGCCTAAGACTGATCCATGTGGAACACCACTTGTTACAAGTCCCCATTCGGATTTAACCCCATTTATGCACACACTCTGCTTCCTATTGGTGAGCCATGACTCGATCCATGACATTCACTTTTCCCCCAATGCCATGAGCTGCCACTTTCTTTAACAGTCTCTGGTGCAATACTCTATCAAAAGCCTTGCTAAAATCTAAATAAACAATATCGAATTCTTTATCGTGATCAACAGCCTCAAAAGCTTTACTGAAGAAGGTTAATAAATTAGATAGGCAGGAACGACCCCTCGTGAATCCATGCTGAGTATAATTAATCAAATTATGGTTATCTAGATGGTTTCTAATAATATCAGCTATAATTGACTCTAGTAATTTGCCTACAATTGAGGTCAGGCTTATTGGGCGGTAATTTGACGGTAGTGACTTGTCCCCTGCTTTAAAAATAGGAATTACATTAGCCATTTTCCACATATCAGACACTACACCTGTTTGAAGAGATAAATTAAAAATGTTAGATAATGGTTCACAGAGTTCCATTTTGCATTCCTTAAGAACCCTTGCAAAAAGCTCATCAGGACCCGGCGATTTATTTTGTTTCAGTCGGTCTAGTTGTTTCATAACCATTTCACTAGTGACTGTGATATTACATAATTTATCTTCTTCTGGGCCTCTGTAAAAATTAATTACTGGGATATTATTAGTGTCTTCCTGTGTGAAAACCGAGAGAAAATAATTATTAAAAATATAGCACATATCATTCTCCTTGTCAGTAAGATGCCCAGAGTTATTTATGTTCTTATGAATTAACTGAAGGAGTCATATTGCGCTGGCTTGTTCTCGTTTTCTGTTCGCGCATCAAAAATACTGGTTGCCTTCATGTATTAATACATTTATAGGTCAGAGTAAATAGAAAATGGATGAAAAAAGTAGAAAAATACACATTTCTAACATCTGAGCTAAAATTTTTATGCTTGAGCTTCGGGTTCAAAAAACTTAAAACAATTTTTTTTCCACAGTTTTCTTCATAGTTTAAGTATTCTGCCCTGATGAAAGGTCCTTTCACACTTCTGGAGTGTTTCCGCATGCACGCCCACACACACACACACACACACATGAGGAAAAAGGGAATAGGGGGGAGGGGGTGGAGGAATTGCACTGCTCATCAAAAACCAGTGGAGTTTTCAGGAGTTGGAAGGAGGAGACAGAAGGGAAGCAATGGACTACATATTAGGAACACTTCAGACTGGGGGGTCCCATGGTGGTGATTGGAGTGATGTACAACCCACTGAACAGCAGGAGGCCAAGAGTATGATGAAAAAAATAGAGCAATGGTTGATATTTAAGCTAAGGGTGCCAGAAGGGCAATAGGAGATTGACTGGGACAACCTGGTGCCACGTGGGTAGACCAGAAACGTGGAGAGCCAAGATGATGGATGTGGTACTGGAAAACCATATGCATCAACATGTTAGAGACACTACCAGAGAGAGAGGAGAGGATGAACCAGCAAGACTGGAAATCATTTTCACCTTGAGTAGTTCAGATTTTGGGGACATCACATATGAAAGACCCCTCTGAGCTAGTGATCACGTGGTCCTGAGCTTTGAATACATTGTAGAGCTAAAAGTAGAAAGGGATGCAGCACGAGTAAGCTATGAGAAGTCACACTATAAAAGAAGGGACTACACAGGTATGAGGAGTTTCCATCATGATGTACAGTGGGAAAGAGAACTGGTGTGAAAAAACAGTAAATGAGATGATGGAATACATGACCAAAAAATGCAAAGAGGCAGAGGAAAGGTTCATACCTAAGGGCAACAAAATCAATGGGAAGACCGGAATGAACCCTTGGTTCACTCAAAGGTCTAGAGAGGCCAAAACTAAGTATGATACAGAATGGAAAAAGTACAGAAGACAATGGACCCAGGAAAATATGGAGATTAGGAAAAGACCCAGGAATGAATATGCATGGCTAAGCAGGGAGGCCCAGCGACAATACGACAATGACATAGCATCGAAAGCCAAATCTTAAACAAAGCTGTTGTACAGACACATCTGGAGGAAAACAGTCAAGGACCAGGTAATTAAGCTCAGGAAGGGAGGGGAGATCACAAGAAACGACCAAGAAGCATGTGAAGAGCTAAACGAGATTTAAGGAACTTTTCATTGGAGACAGACTGGACTACAGTAGACCAGAATAGTAGGGTACACACAATACACATAACTGTAGAGGAGATGAAGATACTGCTAATTGAACTGGATACCTCAAAGGCGACGGTACTGAGAGAGGGCACAGAGGCGCTGTGAGGTACTAATAACAATATTCGACACATCTATCGAAACAGGGCAACTACTGGAGGTGTGGAAGACATAAAATGTAGTTCCAGTCTATAAGAAAGGAGACAGGCAGGTTGTATTAAACTACAGACCAGTGTCACTGACATGTATAGTATGCAAAGTCATGGAGAAGTTTATCAGACGTTTATCTGGTGGAGCACCTAGAAAGGAATGAGCTTATACACAATAACCAGCACAGTTTCAGAGAAGGGAAATCCTGTGTCACGAACCTACTGCAGTTTTACGACAAGGTGACAGAAGTAAGGCAGGAAAGAAAGGGTGGGTAAACTGCATTTTCTTGGATTTTTAGAAGGCTTTCGATGCAGTTCCACACAAGATATTATTGCATAAGCTAGAGGAGCAGGCAGAAATAACAGGAAAGGCACTGCAATGGATCAGAGAATACCTGACAGGAAGGAGACAACAAGTCATGGTACGTGACGAGGCGTCAGAGTGGGCAACTGTGACGAGCGGGGTTCCACAAGGGTCACTCGTAGGGCCGGTGCTGTTTCTGTTATATGTGAATGACATGACGGAAGATATAAATTCAGAGGTGTCCCTGTTTGCAGACGACATGAAGCTAATGCGAAGAATTGAAGTGGCTGAGGATCAGGTAGAACTACAAGGGGATCTGGACATTCTATAAGCCTGGTCCAGAAACTGGCTCCTGGAGTTTAACCCAACCAAGTGCAAAGTCATGAAGATTGGGGAAGGTCAAAGAAGACCGCAGACAGACTACAGGTTAGCAGGCCAAAGACTGCAAACCTCACTCAAGGAAAAGGATCTTGGAGTATAATACAGAGCACATCTGAGGCGCACATCAAACAAATATCTGCTGCAGCATATGCGCGCATGGCAAACCTAAGAACAGCGTTTCAACACCTTATCAAGGAATAGTTCAAGACTCTGAACACCGTGTACGTCAGGTCCATATTGGAATATGCGGCACAAGCATGGAACCCATACCTGATCAAGCACGTCAAGAAATTAGAGAAAGTGCAAAGGTTTTTTCAACAAAACTAGTCCCTGACCTAAGAGGTTATTAAGATTATTATTATATTAAGAGAAATCGATATGACAACACTGGAGGACAGGAGAGATAGGGAAAAGGGGACATGATAACGACATACAAAATACTGAGAAGAATTGACATGGCAGATAGGGCTTGAATGTTTCAGAGATGGGACACAGCAACAATGGGTATCAACTGGAAGTTGAAGACTCAGGTTAGTCACAAGGATGTTAGGAAGTTCTTCTTCAGCCATAGAGTTGTCAGGAAATGGAATACTCTGGACAGTGATATAGTGGAGGCAGGATCCATACATAGCTTTAAGAAGAGATACGATAAAGCTCATGGAGACGGGAGAAAGTGAACCTAGTGGCGAAAAGTGAAGAGGCGGGGCCAGGAGTTGTGAATCGACTCCTGTAACAACAAATAGGTAAGAACACACACACACACAGAAAGTACAAACATTTGCATCAAGACTAGTCATAGAGCTAAGGGATATGTTCTATGATGCTACGAGGAGAGGTTAAGGGAAATCAACCTGACTACACTGAAGGAGGTTCAGGAAAATCAGCCTGATGAAACTGGAGGACAGGATGGAGTGGGAAGACATAATAACATGTAAAATTCTGAGAGGAATTGAAAAGGTGGACAGGGACATAATGTTTCAGAGATGGGACACAGTAACAAGGGGTCACAACAGGAAATTGAAAACTCAGATGAGCCACAGGGATGTTAATAAGTATTTTTTAGTCATAGAGTTGCCAGGAAGTGGAACAGTTCGGAGAGTGATGTAGTGGAGGCAGGATCCATACATAGCTTTAAGAAGAGGTACGATAAATCTCATGGAGAAGGGAGAGAGAGTGCACCCTAGCATCCAGCGAAGGGACAGGTCAGGAGCTGTGACTCGACCCCTGCAACCACAGATAGGTGAGTATAAACACTATATAATATAGCGAAAACACATCATCATGAGGCGGGCCAAAGCATCATGGGCTCGACCCCTGGCTAGTGCAGTGTAGTTATTGATCAATACCACTCGTTCGTGGTTACAATAATATATATATATATATATATATATATATATATATATATATATATATATATATACACACATACACATATACACACACAAACAGAAAAATCGCAGTCAGCAGAATTCGAGGCCACGTCAGGGAGCCTCGCAGTTTTCCCCTAGTGACGCTCTGGATCACTCTGCATCAACGTACTGCGTATGTTGATGCAGAATGTACAAGTTCGAATCCTGGTCTCAGAGGTAATGTTTTATATATATATATGTCGTGCCGATTAGGTAAAACTTGCGATTTTGGCTTAAATAGCAACGCTCACCTTGCCATATAAGACAAGTGAAAATTTGTGTATGCAATAATTTCGTCAAAATCATTCTGAACATAACGAAAAATATATTTCATTGTGTTTGTTTATTATTAAATTAATGTTAACGTATCTAAAATATATTTAGTTGGGTTAGGCTAAATTAAATTGCGTTTGTTGTAATAAGGTTAGGTAGGTTTTCAAAGTTTCTCTTGGTACAAAATTATAAATTCTTACATTAACATAAATGAAAAAAATATTTTAAACGTATAAGAAAATTTTAGAAAGGACTTAATTTTAGATGAGTTCTTGCTAATTGACCAGTTTTACCTAATCGGCACGACATATATATATATATATATATATATATATATATATATATATATATATATATATATATAAGTCGTGCCGATTAGGTAAAACTGGTCAATTAGCAAGAACTCATCTAAAATTAAGTCATTTCTAAAATTTTCTCTATACGTTTAAAGATATATTTTTTCATTTATGTTAATGTAAGAATTTATAATTTTGTACCAAGAGAAACTTTAAACCTACCTAACCTTATCACAACAAGCGCAATTTAATTTAGCCTAACCCAACTAAATATATTTTAGATAAGTTTACAATAATTTAATAATAACCAAATACATTGAAATATTTTTTTTCGTTAGGTTCTGAATGATTTTGCGAAATTATTGCATACACAAATTTTCGCTTGCCTTATTCGGTAAGAAGAGCGTTGCTATTTATGCCAAAATCACAAGTTTTACCTATTCGGCACGATATATATATATATATATATATATATATATATATATATATATATATATATATATATATATATATATATTTGTGTGTGTGTGTGTACCTAGGCATGACATGTGCATAGATCGGTGATACTGTAGTTCAGTTACTGAACACATTGTGGCGGAATACAATTAAACGTTGTAGTGCAAATACATGAATGCACAGTGGCGCAGATAATGCACCGTGGCGCAGATAATGCACCGTGGCGCAGATAATGCACCGTGGCGCAGATAATAATGCACCGTGGCGCAGATAATGCACAGTGGCGCAGATAATGCACCGTGGCGCAGATAATGCACTGTGGCGCAGATAATGCACCGTGGCGCAGATAATAATGCACCGTGGCGCAGATAATGCACCGTGGCGCAGATAATGCACCGTGGCGCAGATAATAATGCACCGTGGCGCAGATAATGCACCGTGGCGCAGATAATAATGCACCGTGGCGCAGATAATAATGCACCGTGGCGCAGATAATAATGCACCGTGGCGAAGATAATAATGCACCGTGGCGCAGATAATAATGCACCGTGGCGCAGATAATGCACCGTGGCGCAGATAATGCACAGTGGCGCAGATAATGCACCGTGGCGCAGATAATAATGCACCGTGGCGCAGATAATACACCGTGGCGCAGATAATGCACCGTGGCGCAGATAATAATGCACCGTGGCGCAGATAATAATGCACCGTGGCGCAGATAATGCACCGTGGCGTAGATAATAATGCACCGTGGCGCAGATAATAATGCACCGTGGCGCAGATAATGCACCGTAGCGTAGATAATAATGCACCGTGGCGCAGATAATGCACCGTGGCGCAGATAATAATGCACCGTGGCGCAGATAATGCACTGTGGCGCAGATAATAATGCACCGTGGCGCAGATAATGCACCGTGGCGCAGATAATACACCGTGGCGCAGATAATAATGCACTGTGGCGCAGATAATAATGCACCGTGGCGCAGATAATAATGCACCGTGGCGCAGATAATAATGCACCGTGGCGCAGATAATAATGCACCGTGGCGCAGATAATAATGCACTGTGGCGCAGATAATAATGCACCGTGGCGCAGATAATAATGCACCGTGGCGCAGATAATAATGCACCGTGGCGCAGATAATAATGCACCGTGGCGCAGATAATGCACCGTGGCGCAGATAATGCACCGTGGCGCAGATAATAATGCACCGTGGCGCAGATAATGCACCGTGGCGCAGATAATAATGCACCGTGGCGCAGATAATGCACCGTGGCGCAGATAATAATGCACCGTGGCGCAGATAATGCACCGTGGTGCAGATAATGCACCGTGGCGCAAATAATGCACCGTGGCGCAGATAATGCACTGTGGCGCAGATAATAATGCACCGTGGCGCAGATAATGCACTGTGGCGCAGATAATAATGCACCGTGGAGCAGATAATGCACCATGGCGCAGATAATGCACCGTGGCGCAGATAATAATGCACTGTGGCGCAGATAATAATGCACCGTGGCGCAGATGATGCACCGTTGCGCAGATAATGAACCGTGGCGCAGATAATGCACCGTGGCGCAGATAATAATGCACCGTGGCGCAGATAATGCACCGTGGCGCAGATAATAATGCACCGTGGCGCAGATAATGCACCGTGGCGCAGATAATAATGCACCGTGGCGCAGATAATGCACCGTGGCGCAGATAATAATGCACCGTGGCGCAGATAATGCACCGTGGCGCAGATAATGCACTGTGGCGCAGATAATAATGCACTGTGGCGCAGATAATAATGCACCGTGGCGCAGATAATGCACCGTGGCTCAGATAATGCACCGTGGCGCAGATAATGCACCGTGGCGCAGATAATAATGCACCTTGGCTCAGATAATGCACTGTGGCGCAGATAATAATGCACCGTGGCGCAGATAATGCACCGTGGCGCAGATAATAATGCACCGTAGCGCAGATAATGCACCGTGGCGCAGATAATGCACCGTGGCGCAGATAATAATGCACCGTGGCGCAGATAATGCACCGTGGCGCAGATAATAATGCACCGTGGCGCAGATAATGCACCGTGGCGCAGATAATGCACCATGGCGCAGATATGCGAACGCACTGTATCAGAGATACAGTGCGCTTCTCCCACTCAAGGGAGGACGAGCGAAAAAGAGTTTTCCATTGTAAATTGAAAATTATTTAAATTTAGCCAAAAATAGTAAAGTCTTAGCACAGGAGATGGTGCAGAGAATTTTCCTTAAATGTTGAGTGCCTTAAATGTGAGAGGCAGTGTCTGCCACCAATACCAAGTAACAACCAACGTGTGAGGCAGTGTCTGCCACCAATACCAAGTAACAACCAACGTGTGAGGCAGTGTCTGCCACCAACACCAAGCAACAAACTACATTGTTGTTGTCTGTGGGGAAAAGAGACGTTGCAGAACAAACTTTTATTGAGACAAAGTTTGGATCTCTGTGTAGAGCTTTATCAAATTTCGACTTTGGTAAGATTTATCCTAGTTTTGGTTTTAGTTATTAAATTATACCTTCTGTTTCAGTGGGGTTTTTTGTTTAAGTTTGTCAGACTAAAAAAGTGTTAAGCCTCATTTGCGTCAGTTATAAGTGTCATTTACGTCAATGCTGGTTCTTCAGCTGCGTCACTTATGAGTGCTGGTTCTTCAGCTGCGTCAGTTATGAGTGATGGTTCTTCAGCTGCGTCAGTTATGAGTGCTGGTTCTTCAGCTGCGTCAGTTATGAGTGCTGGTTCTTCAACTGCGTCAGTTATGAGTGCTGGTTCTTCAGCTGTGTCAGTTGTGAGTGTTGGTTCTTCAGCTGCGTCAGTTATAAGTGCTGGTTCTTCAGCTGCGTCAGTTATGAGTGCTGGTTCTTCAGCTGCGTCAGTTATAAGTGCTGGTTCTTCAGCTGCGTCAGTTGTGAGTGTTGGTTCTTCAGCTGCGTCAGTTGTGAGTGTTGGTTCTTCAGCTGCGTCAGTTGTGAGTGCTGGTTCTTTAGCTGCGTCAGTTGTGAGTGCTGGTTCTTCAGCTGCGTCAGTTGTGAGTGCTGGTTCTTCAGCTGCGTCAGTTGTGAGTGCTGGTTCTTCAGCTGCGTCAGTTATGAGTGCTGGTTCTTCAGCTGCGTCAGTTGTGAGTGTTGGTTCTTCAGCTGCGTCAGTTATAAGTGCCAGTTCCTCAATTAGGTGAGTTGTATGCACTAGATCTTCTATTACGTCAGTTACAAGGGGGAGATGATTCAGCTGCGTCAGTTATAAAATGTCATTACCTCAGCTGCGTTAGATATAAGAGTCAGTGCTTCACTTGCATCATTTATTAGTTCTCAGTGTGTCAGTTGTAAGTGCCAGTTACGTCAGCTATTGTTGCCAGTTACGTCAAACTGCTAGTTGGAAATTACATTAGTAATGAGTACCACTTACTTCAGTTTCAGGTGCCAGTTATTCAGTCACGTCATTTATAGGTGTCAATTCTTCATCTGAGTCAGGTACAAGAGTCAGGTCAGCGGCGTCAGTTATAAGTAACACTTTTTTCAGCTGCGTAAGTTATAATTACAAGTTGTGTCAGTTATAAGATCCAGTTATAATGGTTACATTTGTAATATCTGCCTCACTACCCCCATATCCACCCTATCATATGCCTTTTCGGAATCCATAAAAACAACAAAAACCTCTTTACCCTTATCTAAATATTGTTCACCTCTATGTTTTCCTGCTAACACTTGGTCTACACACCTCCTACCCTTCCTAAAGCCTCCTTGTTCATCTGCTATCCTGCTCTCCATCTTACTATTAATTCGTTCAATAATAACTCTGCCATACACATTACCATGTATATTCAACAGGCTTATTCCCATTTAATTTTTAAACTCTCTTTAATCCCCTTTGCCTTTATACAAAGAAACTATGCATGCTCTCTGCCAATCTCTAGGTACCTTCCCCTTTTCCATACATTTATTAAATAAAATCACCAACTATTCCAAAACTATATCCCCACCTGCTTTTAACATTTCTGTCTTTATCCTTTTAATCCCAGTGCTTTACCTTCTTTGATTCTACCCACTGCCTCACGCATCTTTCCCCACACTCATAACTGACTCTTCTTCACTCCCACAAAATGTTTTACCTCCCTGTCCAGTGCACAAAATCACAGCTTCACTATTTTCATCAACATTTAACAGTTCCTCATAATATTCCCTCCTTCCCGATACCTCTACCTCTCCATTTAATAACTCTCCTATTTTTAACTGTCAAATCCATTCATTCCCTAGGCTTTCTCAACTTATTAATCTCACTCCAAAACTTTTTCTCATTCTTAACAAAATTTGTTGACAGCATCTCACCCACTTTCATTTGCTCTCGTTATACATTCCTTCCCCGCTCTCTTAACCTCTCTCTTTCTCTCCATATACTTCTCCCTCCTTATATCATTTCTTTTTGTAAAAACCCTCTCATATGCTGACTTTTTTCTCTCCTACTAGTCTCTTTACCTTTATTTTTTTGGAGAGTTTTTATTCAAAAGTTTTTTTACTGCATGAAGATTTTTAAATACAACTTTTGATATTAAAATTCTTAAGCAGAGAACGAATAACAAAGTTTTCATGTTAAAGGAGAATCAACATATTTTTATTTGAATAAGGTTGTTTGTCCTTTTTTGATTTGTAAAAAGTATTTCTAGCAGTTTTAACAGATTTATCAATTAAGTGTTTTGAGTATTTTCTTTCTTTTTGGGTCACCCTGAAATACGCAAAGCTCTCATATTTCATTGATGAGAATACAGAAAGTTTAACCCTACCATGATGTGAAGAATAATAATGCACATAAGAACAGTTATTTGTTGGTTTTATATAAATATTAAACTAAAAATCAGGGTTCCCCTTAATAATTAAAATATCTAGAAAGGCAAAGAGTTATTTTGTTCAAACTTTATGGAATGGCTAGACTATTTAACAAGGAAATGGTCTATATCTATATTCTTAGGCATTAGACATAAAGCATCAACATATCTCTACCACTCTTAACAAAATCCTTCCTAATAGTAGGATTGTTTTGTCCAGTGGTTAATAGCGTTGTGAATTTTGACTTGCTTCCCACGAGGTGGGCTAAAACAATACGGGTTCGAGCCCCAGATAGCCGCAGTATGTAATTGTGTGTGTGTGTGTGTGTACTCACCTATTTGTGTTCACCTATTTGTGGTAGCAGGGGTCGATTCATAGCTCCTGGCCCCGCCTCTTCACTGTTTGCTACTAGGTCCTCTCTCTTCCTGCTCCATGAGGTTTATCAAACCTCGTCTTAAAACTATGTATGGTTCCTGCCTCCACTACGTCACTTTCTAGGCTATTCCACTTCCTGACAACTCTATGACTGAAGAAATACTACTTGTGTGTGTGTGTCGTGCCGAATAAGTAAATCTTCCGATTTTGGCTTAAATAGCAACGCACTTCTTGCCGAATAGGGCAAGCAAAAATTCGTGTATGCAATAATTTCGCAAAAGTCATTCTGAATGTAACAAAAAAAATATATTTCATTGTGTTTGTTTTTATTAAATTATTGTAAATTTATATAAAATATATTTAGTTGGATTAGGCTAAATTAAATTGAGCTTGATATAATAAGGTAAGTTTTCTAAGGTTCTTCTAGTACAAAATCAATAATTTTTATATTAACATAAATAAAAAAATATATCTTTAAATGTATGAGAAAATTTTAGAAAGGACTTAATTTTAAATATGTTCTTGCTAACTGACCAGTTTTACCTATTCGGCACGACATTATATATATATATATATATATATATATATATATATATATATATATATATATATATATATGCTAGGAATTCGCAAGAGCAGGCGAAATATTCACAAACACTGATCTCTGGCCGACGGAGACTGCCTTGGAATAACGTCTAGCGAAAGCTGGATGTCAAGGTATTGGACCAGTGTGGTACGGTCGGCAAAGCACTGCGTACCTTGTCATGAGGTTCGTAGGTTCGAGTCTCCGTCGGCCAGAGATCAGTGTTTGATATATATATATATATATATATATATATATATATATATATATATATATATTGGCCAGGACAGCACAGAGGGATGAGCCCATGGCTATCCCGAATAGTTGGGATAGTTTTAAAAATGCAGTATTAGAATGTGGGGCAGAAGTTTGTGGCTATAGGAGGGTGGGTGCAGGAGGAAAGAGGAGTGAGTGGTGGAATGAAGAAGTAAAGGGTGTGATAAAAGAGAAAAGGTAGCTTATGAGAGGTTTTTACAAAACAGAAGTGTTAATAGAAGAGCAGAGTATATGGAGAGTAAAAGAAAGGTGAAGAGAGTGGTGAGAGAGTGCAAAAGAAGAGCGGATGAAAGAATGGGAGAGGCTCTGTCAAGAAATTTTGCTGAAAACAAGAAAAATTTTTGGAGTGAGATAAACAAGGTAAGAAAGCCTAGGGAACGAATGGATTTGTCAGTTAAAAACAGAGTAGGGGAGTTAGTAGATGGGGAGCTGGAGGTATTGGGTAGATGGCGGGAATATTTTGAGGAACTTTTAAATGTCGATGAAAAAAGGGAGGTGGTAATTTCATGTACTGGCCAGGGAGGTACAACATCGTTTAGGAGTGAAGAAGAGCAGGATGTGAGTGTGAGGGAGGTGCGTGAGGCATTACGTAGAATGAAAGGGGTAAAGCAGCTGGAATTGACGGAATCATGACAGAAATGTTAAAAGCAGGGGGATATAGTGCTGGAGTGGTTGGTATTTTTGTTTAATAAATGTATGAAAGAGGGGAAGGTACCTAGGGATTGGCAGAGATCATGTATAGTTCCTTTATATAAAGGGAAGGGGGATAAAAGAGAGTGTAAAAATTATAGGGGAATAAGTTTACTGAGTATACCAGGTAAAGTGTATGGCAGGGTTATTATTGAAAGAATTAGAGGTAAGACAGAGAGTAGGATTGCAGATGAGCAAGGAGGCTTTAGAGTGGGTAGGGGATGTGTAGATCAAGTGTTTACAGTGAAGCATATATGTGAACAGTATTTAGATAAAGGTAGAGAAGTTTTTATTGCATTTATGGATTTAGAAAAGGCATATGATAGAGTGGATAGGGGAGCAATGTGGCAAATGTTGCAAGTGTATGGAATAGGTAGTAAGTTACTGAAGGCTGTAAAAAGTTTTTATGAGGATAGTGAGGCTCAGGTTAGGGTGTGTAGGAGAGAGGGAGATTACTTCCCAGTAAAAGTAGGTCTTCGACAGGGATGTGTAATGTCACCATGGTTGTTTAATATATTTATAGATGGGGTTGTAAAATAAGTAAATGCTAGGGTGTTGGGGAGAGGGGTGGGATTAAATTATGGGGAATTAAATGCAAAATGGGAGTTGACACAGTTACTTTTTGCTGATGATACTGTGCTTATGGGAGATTCTAAAGAAAAGTTGCAAAGGTTAGTGGACGAGTTTGGGAGAGTGTGTAAAGGTAGAAAGTTAAAAGTGAACATAGATAAGCGTAAGGTGATGAGGGTATCAAACGATTTAAATAAAGAAAAATTGGATATCACATTGGAGAGAGGGATTATGGAAGAAGTAAATGTTTTCAGATATTTGGGAGTTGACGTGTCAGCGGATGGGTTTATGAAGGATGAGGTTAACCATAGAATTGATGAAGGAAAATAGGTGAGTGGTGCATTGAGGTATCTGTGGAGACAAAGAACGTTATCCATGGAGGCAAAGAAGGGAATGTACGAAAGTATAGTGGTACCAACACTCTTATATGGGTGTGAAGCATGGGTTGCAAATGCTGCAGCGAGGAGGAGGCTGGAGGCAGTGGAGATGTCCTGTCTAAGGGCAATGTGTGGTGTAAATATTATGCAGAAAATTCGGAATGTGGAAATTAGGAGAAGGTGTGGAGTTACTAAAAGTATTTGTCAGAGGGCTGAAGAGGGTTGTTGAGGTGGTTTGGTCATTTAGAGAGAATGGATCAAAGTAGAATGACTTGGAGAGCGTATAAATCTGTAGGGGAAGGAAGGCGGGGTAGGGGTCGTCCTAGAAAAGGTTGGAGGGAAGGGGTAAAGGAGGTTTTGGGGGCGAGGGATCTTGGACTTCCAGCAAGCATGTGTGAGCGTGTTAGATAGGAGTGAATGGAGACGAATGGTTTTTGGGACATGACGATCTGTTGGAGTGTGAGCAGGGTAACATTTTGTGAAGGGATTCAGGGAAACCAGTTAATTGATTTAATTGGACTTGAGTCCTGGAAATGGGAAGTACAATGCCTGCACTTTAAAGGAGGGGTCTGAGATAGTGACAGCTGGGAGGGACTTTTCTCAGCTGTCGTATCTGAGCTCCTCTGCAAAGACAGTGATTATGTATGAGTGTGGTGAAAGTGTTGAATGATGATGAAAGTATTTTCTTTTTGGGGATTTTCTTTCTTTTTGGGTCACCCTGCCTCGGTGGGAGACGGCCGACTTGTTGAAAAAAAAAAAAAAAAAATTGTTGCCTTCAGAAATAATGCAAAATTTTGTAATGTAATCATAGTACGAAGAGGTTCACAAAATCCTGGCAAGATACAAGCAACTCTATCGCATCACCTGCGAAGATCAACTAATATATTTTTTTTAATACGGCAGTGATGTTGAAACTTGTAAACTTCTTGTCATTCACGTGTAGATGCCTCATGTGGCTCAGGAGGTCACCTGAATATTTCACGTGAATTTGTTTCTAATCGTCCCCAGATGTTTCGATAAATATTTCGCTCAAACTCTTGCTAGCTTGTGCGGGGCATTACCATTACCAGACGTGATGGATTTCGTAGACACATTGGGTTGGTGGGTCGTCGGTAAGCCATAGAGCCTCGCTGATCTTGGATGGTAGAGACAAGGTGCAAGAACTTTTTCCCTTGTATGATTTTTTTGAGTATGTTACGAGTCTTATTTAAAAAGGAATCAGTTTATTTTCATTTTATTTGAGATGGAAACGTATGTGTTAGTGTCGCCTAGTAACTCTTTTATCTGTAGGGTTTAGGATGACGACTCATCCTTTTCTCGCTGCGATTATGGAATATTATTGGCGGCCTGATTTTTTAAGTGTCTGAATGTAGTATCGTGAGATAATGGGATGACTAGGTTCTGAGATGGCTGCTCTAATAAGTCCTTGTAAAAAGCGTTTGTTAACCTCAGAATCCCCAAAGTCGTGGCTTTTTATCATTGCATCCAGCTCATATTTTGCCTTCCTTATCCTAGTGGCGAACTTGAGACCTAGACTGAGTGCTTCAGTCTCTGAGTCACTGAGAACATAAGAAAAATTATTACTTATATCATCTCCGTGCCCTTCCATTTGCTGAAATGGCAGAGAGAGAGAGAGAGAGAGAGAGAGAGAGAGAGAGAGAGAGAGAGAGAGAGAGAAGTTTTCTGGAAAGCCGTAGCTTCTGCTGCGGGTTGGCCGTGGTAACTTTGCTGAGAGAAAGTATTCGGATGTGTGGCTGTCAAGAACGGAAGGGTAGGGGAAAGGAGGGTGGTAATGGAAGCGAAAGCAGTGTGAGCACTATGGAAAAAATCTTTTAAGCGTGCCGATAGATCTTCCATGCACTCACGAAGGTAATGGTAAGTCGTGGGAGTGAAGTGGCATCTGGAATCGTGAGATCATATTGCTTGGATCTCGGCGTGACCATTTCCTCGATGCAATCTCGCAAAAAGGAAGAGCGGTTCTTGAAGCTGTGTGCCTTCAGGAGGAGAGAAAGGTAGAAAAGGCCATCACCAGTACTGTCTGACAGCTGAAAGTAAATGGTATTGTGATACCAGCAAGATGTAGAAAAGAAACATTTATGTAGTTTAGGACATGTATTAACGAAAATGTTTCGGCACGAGTGGCCTCTTCAGTCCTGATACAGAGACAACCAAAAAACTAGTATATATAGTGGCGGGAGTCAGGTGGCAAGCTGTGAAAGGGTAGTAGAGAACGTAGTAGTACAACTGTGGTGGGGTGGGTTAAGAAGGACCTGTCAGCATCACGTCATAGCGGTCTTCAAATGAGCAACATGAAGCCACTGTGTGGCGAAACGTTTCCTCAATAAAGATGCCCAAATGTTGCATATGTGTCTAATTTATAAATGGGCAACATCTTGATCAGTGTATCACTAAGTATCCAGTACCTAGTATTTCACTAACACGTGAAGTTAGGTAAGCCTGCATTTACAAAAACTTCCTTTTCTTCAGGAGTTAGCTGACGTATTCCCTTCTGAGAAAGGGGCTTCAACCTTTGCATTGGCAGGCAGACTATTTAAATCTGGATAAGTTATATCTGTACCTAATCAAAATTTACGTTCATTTACGGATTATCTGCTTGAGTAACCTGACTCACCACTGAAGTCAACCTATCACGTAAACTACACTTTATTAGGTAGTACAACTCTTGGGAATTAATTGTATGTAATTCTACTCTTAATTTGAGCAAACAGTCATCCCATCCGATTGTGGTAAACAGCATACAGTTCATGAATTTCCTTGAGTGTTTAACGCCAATCCATAAAAACATCGGGTAATAATCCATCATCTTTCTTTAGGTACAGCATCAAATATTCACCTAAACTCTTACATTGTCCTAAGTGAAATATTATATATGCATGATCATAATCCTCCTGAGTAATCTCACAATTTTACAAGGGATCAAAGAACTTTTCTTTAGGAGGTAACTGCTTCTCGTCTAATCTCTCCAAATTATCTACATAGTCGTAACACAATACCTGTTCCCCTTGATGAGTAGAGGAATAAGTGGCGCGGCTACAACTTTAAGAATAAAATGTGTATATATCACAGATTTGCTTGCCGGGATTGTCGTTCTACCAGAGTGGATAAATAAGGAATATTGCGTGGAATCTAACCTTGCCTACCTCCAAATTAATGCATGATAAGAGGATGTTTCTTCTCTATCACTTCAATTCAATATTGATAATCCCCAAACCATATGAAATGTTTCGACCGAATATCATAACCTCCCTTTCCACTGGAAATTGCAACGAATACAATAAGAACCCAAATGATTATTCGTGATGTGTGTTTAGACTCTGAATCGTCAAACACCTTCCCTCACAACTCATTGCTTTTGTGCAACAAATCATCTTACGATGAATAACAAGAAAGTTGATAATTTCCTATTTTCCATATTCACTGTCCTTATAAGGCGTTTCACAGGACCCACACCCACACATATATTTGAAAACGTTCTTCCTTATCTATCATGCTTTATGATATGGCTCAATTTTACATAAGAACATAAGAATGGAGGAACACTGCAGAAGGCCTACTGGCCCATACAAGGCAGGTCCTTATCAAAACCACCACTACCTAAGAATTTTCTCCTGTACTCACGACACTAATCAAACCCAGCCCCTCCCACTCATATATTTGTCCAATCTCTTTTTAAAGCCACCCAAGGTCCTAGCCTCTATCACCCTACTCGGAAGATTGTTCCACGCATCTACAACTCTGTTCGAAAACCAGTACTTGCCTATGTCCTTTCTAAATCTAAATTTATCCAATTTAAATCCGTTATTTCTCGTTCTTACTTGGTTCGATATCCTCAGTATTTTATTAATATCTCCTATGTTTATGCCCATCATCCACTTGTACACCTCGATGATATCTCCCTCATTCTACGTCTCTCCAGAGAGTGGAGATTCAATGCTCTAAGTCTATCTTCATACGGGAGATTTCTTATACTGTAAATCATTTTAGTCATTCTTCTTTGTATGTTCTCCAATGAATCTATATCCATCCTGTAGTAAGGAGACCAAAACTGAGCTGCATAATCCAAATGAGGTCTCACTAGTGATGTATAGAGCTGTAAAATAACTTTTGGACTTCTGTTGCTTATACTTCTTGAAATAAATCCTAGTAATCTGTTAGCCTTATTGCGCACACTTAGGCACTGTTGTCTTGGCTTTAGATTTCTGCTTACCATGACTCCCAAGTCTTTTTCACATTCTGTATGATCAAGCTCAACTTCACCTAGTTTATAAATTCGAGGGATATTTTCATTACCAACGACTAGCACCTTACACTTGTCCACATTGAACTTCATCTGCCACTTTTCAGACCAAGACATTAATTTATCCAAATCCTCCTGGAGTTCACTGGTATCCTCCTCAGAATGAATTATACGGCCTATTTTTGTATCATCAGCAAATTTACTCATGTCACTTGCAATTCCTTCATCAAGGTCATTTATGTAAATTATGAACAACAATGGGCCCAAAACTGATCCTTGTGGAACGCCACTAGTGACAAATCCCCATTCAGATTTGACCCCATTAATGGAAAAACTCTGCTTTCTATTGGTAAGCCATGCCTCTATCCATGCTAGAACTTTACCTCCTATACCATGAGCTGCCACCTTTCTTAAGAGTCTCTTGTGAGGTACTCTATCGAAGGCCTTACTGAAATCCAAGTAAACTATATCATATTCTTTATCACTGTCTACTGCCTCAAATGTTTTATTGAAAAACGTCAGTAAATTTGTCAGGCAGGAACGACCTCTCGTAAACCCATGCTGAGATTCATTAATCAAATTATGTTCTTCAAGGTGACTTCTGATAATATCAGCTATAATTGATTCTAATAATTTGCCTACTATAGACGTGAGGCTTATTGGACGGTAATTTGATGGAATGGACTTATCCCCTGATTTGAATATAGGAACTACATTAGCTATCTTCCACATCTCTGGCACAACACCAGTTAGGATGGACGTATTAAACACATTCGTTAATGGCTGACTAAGTTCCATTTTGCATTCTTTAAGTACCCTGGAAAACAACTCGTCGGGTCCCGGGGACTTATTTTGCTTCAGTTTATCTATCTGTTTGATAACCATATCCCTCGTGACAGTAATATTAGTTAATATGAATTCTTCAGGAACTGAATAATTGTTAATTTCTGGAATCTCATTTACGTCTTCTTGTGTAAAGACTGAAAAAAAATAGTCATTAAATAGAGAACACATTTCCAGTTCGTTATCCGTCAGCTGTCCATTCCCAATTTTCAGAGGTCCTACCTTTTCCCTCACCTTCGTCCTGTACACTTGAAAGAACCCTTTTGGATTAGTCTTTGATTCATTAGCAACCTTAATCTCATAGTCACGTTTAGCCTTTCTAATCCCCTTTTTTACTTCTCTTTTCAACTGAACATATTGGTCAATAAGGTTAACATCTCCTCTTTTGATGCGCCTATAAATTCCTCTTTTCTCCCCTAATAGATGTTTTAGCCTCCTGTTAATCCATTTGGGATCGTTATTATTTGACCTAAATTCTCTCTGGGGAATAAACATACTCTGTGCACGTTGTACATTATTAAGAAAAAAATCATAAACGCAGATCCCATCGTAATCGTTAGCTAGATTACCCCAGTCGAGATTAGACAGGTGTTCCCGAAGTCCAATATAATCGGCAGAACGAAAATCAGGAACTTTTACCGTATTATCCCTATTCTCGTACTCCCATGTAATATTAAAGGAAGAGACGTGCCAGTTGCCCAATAAAAGTCGATGACAACATACTAGAATGTGTGTGTCTGTAATTTTTCAAACCTAAGTGTTTTTATCTTGCTCTGGAAACCCCAGAGTTTGGTTTACCTCCCAGAGTTTGGTTTACCTTGCAGTTCTCTTGATACACAGCTAATGCTTCTCAATATCCAACAGGCATTAAACAGGTATGGCAATATTTCATTGTGTCTTCATGATCATTTATAATACTTTTTACATTAGTATCAAAACTCTTTAATGAGCACTATATATGTTCATTAAAGAGTCTAATACAGGACCCAACTTTATCATTGTTCAAGTGGTAAATATATAAGGGCACACTTTATTGTTTGTCATTCTTTAGTATACCTTTCCTCGCTTTCACATAACAGGATTCTCACCAGTGTTGGAATTTGCATGATTTAAACACCTGCGTATACGACTCCGTTGCGTACCTATATTGTGATATTAGTATGAAGGAATGGCTCCCAATACTCAAAGATTGCTCTCTACCTTGGTATTAAAATGTATTGCCTCCCGCTCAGTATCTTTGAATTATCTTCATATTTTCCCATGTGGACTTTATATTCTGCTCTATTATATTCATCCCTCTAATGATTATTCGTACTGTCTTCAAACCTAGCTAATATATGTTCAACCCATTTGCCGGATGTTTTCAACAAACTCTCTGTAGCGAAGGTTGCAAAGGGGATGTTTCTGACAACATGATCAAGAGGGTTAAGGTGAAAAGTGAACATCGCATACAGATGCTACCTGGCCTAGATTAAAAGTTCCTATGTGAATGCAAAAATAATTCGATATTTAATTCGTGAGTTTTGAGGATTTCACATTTTCTGCGAATTATCCATTTACCAAAATGTTCACTATATTTTAACAATTTTGGACATTGTTTTTTTTCAATAGGCGCGTCATACTTATCAGAGCGACGAGATGGCACTGGTTGTAGTGAGTCTGGATGAGTAGGTCCAGTTAACAAACCTGTCGGTCGTTATATAGTCAGGTGATTCATTAAGGCGCAGGTCTAGGTTAGCTGCAGCAGCTGGTACATTTCTCTTGGCAGGTGTAGACGAAGCAGCACAGTACCCTTGACATGGCTTAGCGCCGTGGCCAGACAGATGATCGACGGACACTTGGCCGACAGACATTTGACCGAAGGACAGTTGGCCGAACGGACATTGCGCCGACAGCCTTTTGGCCGAACGGACAACAGACCGAACGGAAAATTAGACAACAAAAAAGGCACAATACCGTGACTGGAACAATACACAAATAACCCGCACATAGGAGAGAGGAGCTTACCACCACGTTTCGGTCCGACTTGGACCATTTACAAAGTCACATCCTTTGTGGGCCCCAAGCTCCCTTGCAGTGCTCCTCTTTCTTAGTATCTGACTGACTCCACTACTACTACTACCTCTCTTCCTCCTTTCTTTCTACCTCTCTTGTTCCCATCAATGTCTGCTGGGCTATATATACTCCCTCCTATCCTTTGTGTTAGTGTCACTTGTAAATGGTCCAAGTCGGACCGAAACGTCGTCATAAGCTCCTCTCTGTTATGTGAGGGTTATTTGTGTATGGAAAATTAGATTAGGTTATTTGATCAATGTCATTTCGTCCGTTCGATGAAATGTCCGTTCAGCCAAATGTCCGTCGGTGAAATGTCTGTCGGCCAAATGTCCGTCGGTGAAATGTCTGTCGGCCAAATATCAGGGAGCCACTTAGCACATCACTTTGAGTTACGTGGTCTTGAAGGCTGTTCCTGCCGTGATGCAGGGGCTTGTTTCTTGTCGTAGGATGGGCTCTTCGACTCCACTGCTTGTACCTACCAACAATATTTGTCTCATTAATATCATTATTACCTTAGATGATCTTATTAAGAATCCATTAAGATTCGGTTTCAATTTTCAGTAATTTCATAGGGTAATCTTTAAGTTAACCGGGTAAGTATTAGTTAACAATATTTGAATGGTAATATCACGTATAAGGTTAGGTTAAACTTTCGCTAAACAACTTCAGCTTCATTAAACCTTCAGAAATTCACAGATTCAACGCCAATGAAGAAAAGAATATTGAATTGTTGGATATAATTATATCTATCAATTTAATGGTTCTTTTCTTCGGTGATGTTCTAATACCCTCTTCATGATAGTTATATTTACAATGACAACGAGTTCACCAGAGACCACAGTCGTGGCAACTAACCTCTAGTCAACAGAATCGAGTCGACAAGAGAGCAGATTCACCAGCACCTAATCTATTATCACCTATTTACCCAACAAGCACCCCAGAATCTCTTGACAAGAACCAGTGCCCAGAGAGGCTGAGCCAGAAACTACTGTGCACCGTACAAAAGAATATGGTAAAACGAAAAAAAACAGAAGACAAATTTTGTTGACATGTAAATTGAATTTTTACATATTTACCGATGTATTTTTATGTTTATATTATGTATTTTTACATATGTATTTAGAAAAAGATATAAATGAATATAATTTTAAATAAATTAATAAACACAAACGAATTGAATCATGTAATAATAAAGACAGACAATACAAAATAACCAATAAATAAAAAAATTGAATTAAAGAACTAAACAATTTTTTATAAAAATGTTAACAGTGAAAGAAAAGAAATTTAAAAATGAGAAAAAATATATAAATATGAAATAAAGAGATGAGTGTAAGAAGTGAGAGTCTGCCTGCCTAAACCAGCATGGAGATGAGCCCTCTGACTCCCAAACAAGAGAGGTGACTATAGTGGACGTCCCGGCATGACCCCTGACCCCTAGTTGGATGAATCTTATTGTGGCCAGCTGGCCCAGTGGCTAACGCGTCGGTCTTGAGTTTTATGACTCTCTGATCGCGGGTTCTAACCCCGCCCATGGTATGGTTTGCTGGGAGTTATCTCAACGTAGCAGTGTTCTGGGAGGGATAACTCAACGTAGCAGTGTTCTGGGAGGGATAACTCAACGTAGCAGTGTTCTGGGAGGGATAACCTCAACGTAGCAGTGTTCTGGGGGGTAACCTCAACTGCAGTGTTCTGGAGGGATAACTCAACGTAGCAGTGTTCTGGGAGGGATAACTCAACGTAGCAGTGTTCTGGGAGGGATAACTCTCAACGTAGCAGTGTTCTGGGAGGGATAACTCAACGTAGCAGTGTTCTGGGAGGGGTAACTCAACGTAGCAGTGTTCTGGGGAGGAGGTTAACTCAACGTAGCAGTGTTCTGGGAAGGGTAATTCTCAACGTAGCAGTGTTCTGGGAGGGATAACTCTCAACGTAGCAGTGTTCCGGGAGGGATAACTCTCAACGTAGCAGTGTTCTGGGAGGGGTAACTCAACGTAGCTGTGTTCTGGGAGGGGTAACTCAACGTATCTGTGTTCTGGGAGGGATAACTCAACGTAACTGTGTTCTGGGAGGGGTAACTCAACGTATCTGTTTTCTGGGAGGGGTAACTCAACGTATCTGTTTTCTGGGAGGGATAACTCTCAACGTAGCAGTGTTCTGGAAGGGGTAACTCTCAAGGTAGCAGTGTTCTTGGAGGGATAACTGTCAACTTAGCAGTGTTATGGGAGGGATAGCTCAACGTAGCAGTGTTCTGGGAGGGATAACTCAACGTAACAGTGTTCTGGGAGGGATAACTGTCAACTTATCAGTGTTATGGGAGGGATAACTCTCAACGTAGCAGTGTTCTGGGAGGGATAACTCAACGTAGCTGTGTTCTGGAAGGGGTAACTCTCAACGTAGCAGTGTTCTGGGAGGGATAACTGTCAACGTAGCAGTGTTCTGGGAAGGGTAACTCAACGTAGCAGTGTTCTGGGAGGGATAACTGCCAACATAGCAGTGTTCCGGAAGGGATAACTCTCAACGTAGCAGTGTTCTGGGAGGGGTAACTCAACGTAGCAGTGTTCTGGGAGGGGTAACTCTCAACGTAGCAGTGTTCTGGGAGGGATAACTCTCAACGTAGCAGTGTTCTGGGAGGGATAACTCTCAACGTAGCAGTGTTCTGGGAGGGATAACTCTCAACGTAGCAGTATTCTGGGAGGGATAACTCTCAACGTAGCTGTGTTCTGAGAGGGGTAACTCTCAACGTAGCTGTGTTCTGGGAGGGGTAACTCTCAACGTAGCTGTGTTCTGGGAGGGGTAACTCTCAACGTAGCTGTGTTCTGGGAGGGGTAACTCTCAACGTTGCAGTGTTCTGGGAGGGATAACTCTCAACGTAGCAGTGTTCTGGGAGGGATAACTCTCAACGTAGCAGTGTTCTGGGAGGGATAACTCTCAACGTAGCAGTGTTCTGGGAGGGGTAACTCTCAACGTAGCAGTGTTCTGGGAGGGGTAACTCTCAACGTAGCTGTGTTCTGGGAGGGGTAACTCTCAACGTAGCAGTGTTCTGGGAGGGAGCTATGGTCCGCAAAAAGAGGCGACCACTTTGAAAGAAATCCTGCAGAGAGAATATGCACTACTCATCAGTTGTATGTGGCATTTATTATTATTATTACTATTATTATTATTATCAAGAAGATATAAGCCTGAAAGTGTCATATAGTGATAACGGAGTGCGAAGCAAACAAATGTAAACCATACCACGGGTGGGGTTAGAACCCGCGATCAGAGAGTCTCAAAACTCCAGACCGTCGCGTTAGCCACTGGGCCAGTGGCTCAATCAATCAAATGTAATCTGAAAAAATAAATAGATATCTGGAATTCTTTGTATGAGGGAACTTCATCAATGTGAAAGCACTCTTCATGAAGTGACAGATATAGCAGAAATGTGCTGTACATGTCACTGTGTGAAAACACCATCTGAGTTACAAAATTCTATTCCTGAAAAATATACATTTTCTTAGTTACAGTACATGTCTTTATTTGTTAAAAAAATATTCTTAAAAATGCTTAATAGCCCCAAAGGTTTGGGAAAAGTGTAGAGGCTGACAGAAATTTGGATCAAATCTTGTGCTTGAGAAATTAACCGAAGAGACAATATGACAATGAGAGACACGAAACTTAATTCTCTGTCAGAAAATCTTGTTCTAGAAACATTACATATGTCGGGCACTAGCACTGATGCTAGTCTTGTTAGGTACTAGCACTGATGTTAATCTTGTTAGGTACTAGCACTGATGTTAGTCTTGTAAGGTACAAGCACTGATGTTGGTCTTGTTAGGTACTAGCACTGATGTTAATCTTGTTAGGTACTAGCACTGATGTTAGTCTTGTAAGGTACTAGCACTGATGTTAATCTTGTTAGGTACAAGCACTGATGTTAGTCTTGTTAGGTACTAGCACTGATGTTAGTCTTGTTAGGTACTAGCACTGATGTTAATCTTGTTAGGTACTAGCACTGATGTTAATCTTGTTAGGTACTAGCACTGATGTTAATCTTGTTAGGTACTTACACTGATGTTAATCTTGTTAGGTACTAGCACTGATGTTAGTCTTGTTAGGTACTAGCACTGATGTTAATCTTGTTAGGTACTAGCACTGATGTTAATCTTGTTAGGTACTAGCACTGATGTTAATCTTGTTAGGTACTTACACTGATGTTAATCTTGTTAGGTACTAGCACTGATGTTAGTCTTGTAAGGTACTAGCACTGATGTTAATCTTGTTAGGTACAAGCACTGATGTTAGTCTTGTTAGGCACTAGCACTGATGTTAATCTTGTTAGGTACAATCACTGATGTTAGTCTTGTTAGGTACTAACACTGATGTTAGTCTTGTTAGGTACTAGCACTGATGTTAGTCTTGTTAGGTACTAACACTGATGTTAGTCTTGTTAGGTACTAGCACTGATGTTAGTCTTGTTAGGTACTAACACTGATGTTAGTCTTGTTAGGTACTAACACTGATGTTAGTCTTGTTAGGTACTAGCACTAATGTTAATCTTGATAGGTACAAGCACTGACGTTAGTCTTGGTAGGTACTAGCACTGTCGTTAGTCTTGTTAGGTACTAGCACTGACGTTAGTCTTGTTGGGTACTAGCACTGAAGTTCTTGCCAGGTAGTGACACTGGTGTTCGTCTTGCCAGGTACTCATATAAATGCCAGACTCTTCAGGTGCTGATATAGGTGCCAGACTTTCCAGTGCCCGTACAGGCACCAGATTTTTCAGTGCTCGTACAGGTACCAGACTTTCCAGTGCCCTTACAGGTAACAGCTTTCCAGTGCCCGTACAGGTACCAGATTCAGTGCCCGTACAGGTACCAGACTTTCTAGGTGCTAGGACTGGTATTATATTTACTTGGTACTAACACTAATGCCAGACTTGCCATGTACTAGCACTACTAGGTTTGCCAGTTACTGAAACTTTGTTTTATTTGACAGGTACTGGCACTAGTGCCAAACTTGCCAGGTGCTAACACTGGTGTTAGTCTTGCCAAGTACTAGCAATGCGGTGTAAATATGTTCGCGTGATACCTATTTTTCCAGCCCAAATTTACAGAAGAGCTACAGTAGTGTGAGAGTAAAGAGAAGCCCCACCAGGCCCTTCTAGGGAGCTTTACCTAGGAGTCTTGGGTACACACACCAGATGGCAGCATCCAGCGTTGCTTCTAGGTGTGGGCAGGATGCCGCCGGGAGGCTAGGATATAGACAGAAAGGGAAGGATCAGCGTGTCTGTATGAGAGGAGCAGGATGAGAGGAGGACGGCACTGGGGAGATAGGATAGTAAGCAGAGAAGATTCTGTATAAGCGGGGCAGGTTGCTGCTGGGCGTGGAGAAGTGTGGGGTGGACACACACTGGTGAGTGTGGCAGGAAGAGGCTGAGGTATTGGAAGGAAAGAGGCAAGCGTAGTACCTTATACAGTAGCTGTATAAGGTACTACGAAATTATCGCTTACTAATTTAATTGCGTACATCTGCCATGTGTTGCTACGTCATTCATTATAATACATAAAAAACACGGGAACAAAGGCTACCCATGTTTTCCTGTCATTTTCTATCACACATTGTGAATGAAGGTGCATCAAGACTCACGAAATCGTAATAACATGATTTCCATGGGTTCGACCGGCACCCATTCTGTGATTAAGGTGCATCAATTACGGAACCTTTCATAGTTTCGTTCCAGCAGAGATGAAGATACTGTTGCTAGTGAAATACCATCTTTCAGGAAGACTTGTTCCAAGGGTGAAGACGAGTGTAGGGACGATGATGAGGTGGCATCATTGGTGTGTGTGTGTGTGTGTTGATCCCATGTATCAGAAACCTTCCCTATGAGGATAGACTGAGGGCCCTGAATCCGCACTCTCTAGAAAGCCGTAGAATTAGGGGTGATATGATTGAGGTGTATAAATGGAAAACGGGAATAAATAAAGGGGATGTAAATAGCGTGCTAAAAATATCTAACCAAGACAGGACTCGCAGCAATGGATTTAAGTTGGAAAAATTCAGATTCAGGAAGGATATAGGAAAGCATTAGTTTGGTAATAAAGTTGTGAATGAGTGGAACAAACTCCCGAGTACCGTCATAGAAGCTAAAACGTTGTGTAGTTTTAAAAATAGGTAAGATAAATACATGAGTGGGTGTGGGTGGGTGTTAGTCGGACCTGACTAGCTTGTGCTACTAGGTCTGATGCCGTGCTCCTTTCTTAAGTGAATGTGACCTGACCTGACTAGGTTGGGTCATTGGCTTAAGCCGGTAGGAGACTTTGACCTGCCTCGCATGGGCCAGTAGGCCTGCTGTAGTATTCCTTTTTTCTTATGTTCTTATGTATGTTTGTGTTACATGCGTGAAAGGCACGTGTCGGTAAACACTTGGCCTGTGTGTGTGTACTCACTTATTTGTGCTCACCTGTTTGTGGTTTGCACGAGTCGAGTCACAGCTCTTGACCCCGCTTCTTGCTGGTCGTCACTATTTCTACTCTTTCCCTGCTCCATGAGGCTTATCGTATCTCCACTACATCACTCTCCAGAGTGTTCCACTTCCTGACAACTCTATAACTGAAGCAATACTTCCTAACATCCCTGTGATTCATATGAGTTTTCAACTTCCAGTTGTGACCCCTTGTTGTGTGTTCCATATGTCGTTATCATGTCCTTTCTATCCTGTCCTCCAGTGTCGTCAGGTTGATTTCCCTTTACCTCTCCTTGTAGGACATACTCCTTAGCTTCGGAACTAGTCTTGTATTTTCTCAAATTTCTTTACCTCCTTGACCAGGTGTGGGTTTCATACTTTTACTGAATGTACTCCAATATGGGGCTGACGTACACTAGATTGTGCTTCGTCTGTGGTCTTCTTGTCCTTCAATTATCTTCATGACTTTGCACTTGGTTGGGTTAAACTTCAGGAGCCAGTTGTTGGACGAGGCTTGCAGCCTGTCCAGATTCCTTTGCACTCCTACCTGATCCTCATTCGCTTGAATTCTCCGCATAAGTTAAGCATCGTCTGCAAACAGGACTGACCCTTGTGGAACCCCATTCCTCACAGGCGCCCACTCTGACACCTCGTCACGTACAGTCACTCTTTGCTTCCTTCCTGTCAGGTATTCTCTGATCAATTGCAGTGCCTTTCTTGTAATTCTTGCCTGCTCCTCTACCTTTTGCACTATTTTCTTGTGCGGAAGAGTCGAAAACCTCTCCTGTCTTCTGTCACCTTGTCGTAAAACTCCAGTAGGTTTGTGACACGGGATTTCCCTTCCCTGAAACAGTGCTGGTTATCATGTATAAGCTCATTCCTTTTTAGGTGTTTCACCACTCTTCTGATAAACTTCTCCATGACCTTGCATACTTTATATGTCAGTGACACTAGTCTATAGTTTAGTGCTGCCTGTTTGTCTCCATTCTTAAAAACTGAGACTACATTTGCTGTCTTCCACACCTCAGGTAGTCGCCCTGTTTCGATAGATGTGTTGAAGATTGTTGTTAATGGCGCACACAGTGCCTCTGCTTCTTCTCTCAAGACCCATGGAGAAATGTCTAGTCCCACCGCCTTTGAGGTATCTAGTTCACTTAGCAACCTCTTCACTATCTCCTCGGTTGTGTGTAGTGTGTCCAGCACTTGTTGGTTTACCCTACCATTCCAGTTTGCTGGAGTCCTTTCTGTCTTCACTGAAAATACTTCCTTAAATCACGTGTTGAGCTCTTCACATACTTTTTGGTCGTTTCTTGTGATCTTCCCTCCTTCATTCCTCATCCTGATTACCTGATCCTTGACTGTTGTTTTCATAATGTGGCTGTACAATACTTTGAATTAGAGTTGGCTTTTGATGCTATGTCATTCTCGTATTGCCGCTGAGCCTCCCTCCTTATCCATGCATATTCGTTTCTGGTTCTTCGGCTAATCTCCATATTTTCCTGGGTCCTTTGTCTTCTATACTTTTTTCCATTCTCTAGCACACTTAGTTTTAGGGTTCGTTCTTGTCTTCCCATTGTTTCTGTTGCCCTTGGGTACGAATCTCTCTCTTGCCTCCGTATATTTTGTGGTCATGTATTCCATTATTTCATTTATTGTTTTTCCCACCAGTTCTCTTTCCTACTGTACCTCATACAGGAAGCTCCTCATGCTTGTGTAGTCCTCTCATTTGTAGTTTGGTCTCTTCCCTCCTACTCGTGCTGCTTCACTCTCCGCTTTTAACTCTACAATGTATTCGAAGCTCAGAACCATGTGAGCAATAGCTCCAAGGGGCCTTTCATATGTGATGTCCTCAGTGTCTCAACTACTCAAGGTGAATATGAGGTCCAGCCTTACTGGATCATTCTCTCCTCTTTCTCTGGTAGTGTCCGTCGTGAAATGTTGATGCATTAGGTTTTTTGGTACCACCTCCATCATCTTAGGCTCCACGTTTCTGGTCCCCATGTGACTTCAGGTTTTCCCAGTCAATTTCCTTGTGATTGAAGTCACTCACAATTAGTAATTTTACACTGCCTGTGTGAGCCCACCTGACCACCTTGGCTAGTGTGTCCACCATTCCTCTGTTGCTCTCTTCGTACTCTTTTGTCTTGGCCTCCTGCTATTCTGTGCGGATTGTATGTCACTGCAGTCACCATTTTGGGATCCTCAGTCTGAAGTGTTCCTCTTATGTAGTCCCTCGCTTCCCTTCTATCCACTCCTCCCACCTCCTCAAAACTCCACTGTTTTTTTATGAGAAGTGCAACTCTTCCTCCCCCCGTTTTCCCTCTTATCTTTCCTCAGGATCTGATATTCGATTGGAAAGATCGCATCTGTTATTCCCGTGAGCTTGGTGTCCATGAATGCTATGATGTCTGGGGATGCCGCCATGATTCGTTCGTGCCATTCCTCACACTTATTCGTCATTCCATCTGCGTTGGTGTACCATACCTTCAGCTTCTTTTCCAAATCTGTATGCAGGGGGATTTTGTGGAGGCTGGGGGAGTGGGAGACCTGGCTGGATACTATGTGAGGCTGTTGTGTAGGTGGGGTTTGTGCTGGGGGAGGGGGTGATGACTCTGAGTGCGGAGTGTGGTTTATTTTGGGTTAATTTTAATAAGTGTGTGTGTGTGTGTGTGTGTGTGTATGTATGTGTATGTGCCCGCGCTTATGTGTGTACACCTACTGGAGGGTAAATGTGTTCAGTCTCACTTTGTTGAGATTTGTGTCGTCTCTTATCACTCATACTGTATATTCTCTCCACATTCTTCTGTTTAACCTCTCATGATAAGTGCATGCAGCAAGAACCAAATATGTAGTATAAATGCATAGTAAAGTGAATGTTCGAACAATGATTTTCAAAAGTGCACTTTTGTGCTTGTACATTTAGGAGAACAAATCTCGTGAACTTAAACTTGACGTGTGTGTGTTAGTCACCAGTTGCCAGATGCACTTGTCGACAGAAATTTGGCTTTCCTCTTTTTAGTGTGTTTGTGCAAATTATATTAATTATATATTGTGTGTGTGTGTGTACTCATCTATTTGCACTCACCTATTTGTGGTTGCAGGGATCGATTCACGGCTCTTGGCAACGCCTCTTCGCTGGTTGCAACTAGGTTTATTCTCTCCCTGCTCCATGAGCTTTGTCGTATCTCTTCTTAGAGCTATGTATGGATCCTGCCTCCACTACATCACTTCCAGAATGTTCCATTTCCTGACAACTCTATGGCTGAAGAAATACTTCCTAACATCCCTGTGACTCTTAAGTTTTCAATTTCCAGTTGTGTCCCCTTGTTACTCTGAAAAATCCTGTCCCTATCCACCCTGGCAATTCCTCTCAGTATTTTATATGTCGTTATCATGTCCCGCCTATCTCTCCTGTCTTCTATTTTCGTCAGGTTGATTTCCCTCAACCTCTCCTCGTAGGACATACCCCTTAGCTCCGGGACTAGTCTTGTCGCAAACCTTTGCACTGTCTTTAATTTCTTGTCGTGCTTGATCAGGTATGGGTTCCATGCTGGTGTTGCATACTCCATTATGTGTCTTATGTACACGGTGTACAGAGTCTTGAATGATTCCTTAGTCATGTGTCGAAACAATGTTCTTAGATTTGCCTGGCGCCCATATGCTGGAGCAGTTATTTGGTTATGGGCCTCAGGAGATGTGCTCAATATTATACTCACCCCAAGATCCTTTTCTTTGAGTGAGGTTTGCAGTCTTTGGCGGTCTTATTTCACCTTCTCCAATCTTCACGACTCCATTTGGTGGGGTTAAACTCTAGAAGCCAGTTGTTGAATTAGGATTGCAGCCTGTCCAGATGCCTTTGTAGTCCCAACTGATACTCATCCACTTGAATTCTTCGCATTATCTTCACATCGTCTGGAAACAGGAACACCTCTGAATCTATCCCTTCCGACATGTCATTCACATATAACAGAAACAGCACCGGCCCTATGACTGACCCTTGTGGAAATCCGCTCCTCATAGAAGCCCACTCTGACAACTCGTCACGTACCTTCACTCATTGTTTCCTTCCTGTCAGGTATTCTTTGATTCATTGCAATGCCTTTCCTCTTATTCTTGCCTGCTCCTTTAGCTTTTGCACTAATCTCTTGTGTCGAACTGTGTCGAAGGCCTTCTTGCAGTCCAAGAAAATGCAGTCTACCCACACCTCTCTCCATTCTTTCTTCTGTTACCTGCTATAAAACTCCAGTAAGTTTGTTAAACAGGATTTCCCTTCCCCGAGTCCGTGATGGTTATCATTTATAAGCTCATTCCTTTCTGTGTGATCCACCATTCTTCTGATGATCTTGTCCACGACTTTGCATACTATGCATATCAGTGACACTGGTCTGTAGTTTAATGCCACCTGCCTGTCTTCCTTTCTAAAGATTGGGACTACATTTGCCGTCTTCCACACCTCAGGTAGTTGCCCAGTTACCATAGATGTGTTGAAGATTGTTGCTAGTGGCGCTCATAGTGCCTCTGCTCCCTCTCTCAGGACCCACAGAGAGATGTCCGGTCCCACCACTTTTGAGGTATCTATCTCACTTAGCAGCAGCTTCGCCTCCTCTGTTGTTTATAATGTATCCAGTATCTGTTGATCTACCCTTCCATCCCGGTTTGCTAGAGTCCTTTCTGTTTCCACTGAAAACACTTCCTTGAATCTCGTGTTGAGCTCTTCACATAATTCTTTGTCGTTTTTTGTGATTTCCCTCCTTCCTCAGTCTGATTACCTGATTGAAGTTACCCTTTACTGTTAACTTTGCCCTACTCATGTGGGCCCTTCTGGCCACCTCAGCTATTGTGTCCACCATTGTTCTGTTGCTTTCATCATATTCTTCTCTTGGCCTCCTGCTAGTCTGTGGTGGGTTGTACACTGTAATCACCACCTTGGGACCCCCAGTCTGAAGAGATCTTATGTAGTCCCTTGCTTCCATTCTGTCCATTATTTCCATTTCCTCAAATCAGGTTTTTTGATGAGCAGTTCAACTCCTCCTTCCCCTCTGCTCCCTCTATCTTTCCTCAGGATCTAATATCTGGATGGAATGATCGCATCTCTTATCACTGTGAGTTTCGTTTCTGTGAGTGCTATGATGTCTGGGATGTCACCATGATTCTTTCATGCCACTCCTCACCTTTATTTGTTATTCCATCTACGTTGGTGTACCAAACCTTCAGCTTCTTTTCTAATACTGTGGTATGGGGGTTTGTTACGGTTGGGGGAATTGAAGACCTGGCAGGATACTATGGGGGACTGCTGTGAAGGTGGAGTTTGTGATGAGGGGGGCTGTGGGTATGGAGTGTGGGTTGTTTTGGGTTATTTTTCTTGGTGGTTGAGGGTTTTCTGTAGGTGGTTCTGAGGGAGGTTGTGTTTGCTCTTCCTCCTGAGTCTGGGTTTCCCTGCCCGTCTCCATACTTGACTCTCTTTCCTGCTCCTTGTATTTTTGCATTCTCCCAGTTTCTGTCTTCTCATGTTCTGTTGCAGTCAAGGTACACCTGCTGGTAATTTGATGAGCCCCTTAGTCGTGCTTCCGTTTGTAGGATCCAGTTTTGCACATATGGTTGCACCTATATGGGCTCACCTATTTGTGATTGCAGGTAGCAGTTCATAGCTTCTGGCCCCGCCTCTTCACTAGTTGCTACTAAGTTCACTCTGTCCATGCTCTAAGACCCTTATCGTACCCCTTTTTAAAGCTATGTATGGATCATACCTCCACGACTTAACTCTCCAGATTGTTCCACTTCCTGACAACTCTAAGGCTAAAGAAATACTTCCTAACATCCCCATCACTCATCGGAGTTTTAACTTCCAGTTGTGTCCCCTTGTTCCTGTGTGTGTGTGTGTGTGTGTGTGTGCATGCAGTTTTGTGTGTATTTACTCACGTATATATATTCACCTATAGGTTGTTGCTGGGGTCGGGGTCTCATCTCCTGGCCCCACCTCTTTTCTAGTTTCTACTAGATTCGTTCTTTCATGACTTCGAGAGCCTTCTCGTGCCTCTTCTTAAAACTGTGTATGGATCCTGCATCTACCACTTCATTCTTAAAATCGTTCCACTTCCTAATACTGAAGAGGTACTTCCTAATATTCCTGTATTTTTAACTTCCCGCTGTGCCCTCGTTTTGCTGTTTCCCGTCTCCCAATCCATCGATCCTGTCCATCCTACCAATTGCTGTCGGTATCGTTTACGTTTTCATTATCATATCCTGCTTTCTTCTAGTGTCATCAGGTAGAGTTTCCTTAACCTCTCTTCAGAGAACATATTAGCTCCAGAACTAGTCTCGTTACAAACCTCTTCACTTTCTCCAGATTCTGCACATACTTGACCAGGTGTGGGTTCCATACTGGTGTTGCAGCCTCCAAAATGCACCTGACGTACACCGAAAAGTGTCGTGAATTACTTTTACTTTAGATTATCAAGACCAAACACCTTTCTAGGCTAAAGAACTGATCACCTCAAATTACTGCCTCACATCTCCAAAGATTTTTCAAGGCTGAGTGACTGACCACCTCAAGATCCTACTTCATGTCTTCCACCATGTTCGTGATTATTCTCTGTATTGGACTGATAAAACCACTGGTGGGTGACTCGTCTTCACAGTGAATATACCTAAATGATGAAGATGGGTCTTATTTATCTATTTGTTATACATATAGTTTACTTATCTCAGTTTTGGGACTATATAGTTAATCTTATTTACCTTTACAAAGATTTGCGGGTATTTGGTATTTGACCGTGTGGAGGTTCCACACTGGTTCCACGGGCTCTATAGTGGGTGTTCCACACTGGTTCCATTGGCTCTGTAGTGGGGGGTTCCACACTGGCTCCACTGGCTCTATAGTGCGGGTCCACACTGGTTCCACGAGCTCTGTAGTGGGAGTTCCACACTGGTTCCATGGGTTCTGTAGTGGGGGTTCCACACTGGTTCCACGGGCTCTGTAGTAGGGGTTCCACACTGGTTCCACGGGCTCTGTAGTGGGGGTTCCACACTGGTTCCACGGGCTCTGTAGTGGGGGTTCCACACTGGTTCCACGGGCTCTGTAGTGGGGGTTCCACACTTGTTCCACGGGCTCTGTAGTGGGGGTTCCACACTGGTTCCACGGGCTCTGTAGTGGGGTTCCACACTGGCTCTGTAGTGGGAGTTCTACACTGGTTCCACGGGATCTGTAGTGGGGATTCCACACTGGTTCCACGGGCTCTGTATTGGGGGTTCCACACTGGTTCCACGGGCTCTGTAGTGGGGGTTCCACACTGGTTCAACGGGCTCTGTAGTGGGGGTTCCACACTGGTTCCACGGGCTCTGTAGTGGGAGTTCCACACTAGTTAAACGTGCTCTGTAGTGGGGTTCCACACTGATTTCGCGGGCTCTGTAGTGGGGGTTCCACACTGGTTCCACGTGCTCTAGTGGGGTTCCACACTGGTTCCACGGACTCTGTAGTGGGGGTTCCACACTGGTTCCGCGGGTTCTGTAGTGGGGGTTCCACACTGCTTCCACGGGCTCTGTAGTGGGGCACGACACTGGTTCCACAGGCTCTGTAGTGAGAGTTCCACACTGGTTCCGCGGGCTCTGTAGTGGGGGTTCGACACTGGTTCCACGGGCTCTGTAGTGGGGGTTCGACACTGGTTCCACAGGCTCTGTAGTGGGGTTCCACACTGGAACCACTAGCTCTGTAGTGGGGGTTCCATAATGGTTCCACGGGATCTGTAGGGGAATTCCACACTGGTTCCACGAGCTCTGTAGTGGGGGTTCCACACTGGTTCCACAGGCTCTGTAGTGGGGGTTCGACACTGGTTCCAAGGGCTCTGTAGTGGGGGTTCCACACTGGTTCCACGGGCTCTGTAGTGGGGGTTCCACACTGGTTCCACGGGCTCTGTAGTGGGGGTTCCACACTGGTTCCACGGGCTCTGTAGTGGGGGTTCCACACTGGTTCCACGGGATATGTAGGGGGAATTCCACACTGGTTCCACGAGCTCTGTAGTGGGGGTTCCACACTGTTCCACAGGCTCTGTAGTGGGGTTCGACACTGGTTCCAAGGGCTCTGTAGTGGGGGTTCCACACTGGTTCCACGGGCTCTGTAGTGGGGGTTCCACACTGGTTCCACGGGCTCTGTAGTGGGGGTTCCACACTGGTTCCACGGTCTCTGTAGTGGGGGTTCCACACTGGTTCCACGGGCTCTGTAGTGGGGGTTCCACACTGGTTCCACGGGCTCTATACCACTAGACAACAACAAAATTTTCGTCCGCTGCAGACGTAAATGTACGTGTCCTTTATTTATTCTAGTAAATTTTAAGTCAGAATTCATCCAGTACATTACAATAGGGTTTTTAGTACCGAAAAATGTAATTTATAGGCAAGTTTACCATAATTGACACACTGGAGATATAAACATTAAGCAGTGTAATGTGATCCTTTATTGACAACGTTTGCCCCACAGTGGGCTTTATCAAGTCACAAACAGACTTGATAAATCCCACTGTGTGGGGGAAACGTTGTCAATAAAGGATTACATTATACTGCTTATATGTTTATATTTCCATTGTGTCGGTATTTTATACCATTTATTTCCACAACTGTCACACGTTGGTGTTGTGTAACTACCGTCAGCTCGTCAGCATTTTTGACCGTTTTAGAAAAAATGTGACGTATTTTTTCAGGCATTTTCTTCCTTCATGTCAACCACAGCGCACACTTGCACCATTGATATATGTGTGTACTAATATATTGTCGCCAGTTCTTCATCAGTACTCAGAAAGATATATGAAAATTATTTTCATATATCTTTCTGGAAGTAAAAATCGTTACCTGTTTTGTTAAATTTGATTTTAGATTTGAAATCAGCATAATTGAATTAGTCCAAAACACTTACTTTTTACCTCAGTATAAAATTTGGTGTTGTACAGTTTAACTGACTTTAATTGTATTGTATACAAGTTCTGAAAGATTGTTTGTTCACGTTCCTGAATGCTGTCACGAGAATTGTTAGCTTTACTTTCTTAAGGTTGAATCAGATGTGAACTAGCTAGCAAGATCACCAGTGTGTTTTCGATCAATATTAGTTCAAATATTTTTGAAATAATTTTGTATTTACATGACTAGCACTTGTAATTGTATTTGGTCTAACACTACAGTTGTAGAAAAGTACTGAAACACAACAGTTCAGTCTTAGACCTGATCAGTTTCAAATTGATTGTTGAAATTGATATTAAACACCAACCAAGATTAAACAGTGTGAAGCTTTGATTTATCGGGTATGTGCCAGCTTCCTCCTCCTCCTCTTTGTTAATGAATATCCTGACTAATCTGACGTGATTCCTTTAAGGATTCAGCTTCTAATGACTGGGTATTGCCGAAAGCCCTAGAGCTGATTACAACCCCAGTCCCTGTGGCTTATTGTACATTTACAGAAAATCCCTTGTGTCTGAGATATTTTGAATACATATATATGAATGTTAGTACGTATGTATGTATATATTAAGGCAGGTACCTTGACACCCGTGAAAAGCTCTTCATTCTAAGAACTGAGATAATCTCTTCAGTCTTTCCCTTTCTCTCTCACGCAAACACATGCACACTGCACCCTCAACACATAAAATCACACCAGATTAGCTCATATCAAATAGATATAAATTCACATCTAACATGGGTAAGTGGAGGTGAATAACGAGGGCTTATTGTGCTGGTTCACTCATGACACAGTGGCGGCCTGTATACACCATGGTGGTACGTGACGCAAGTCTGACCTCCACCCACCCGATGCCAGTCCACATGTTTATAGTATATGTATATATATATATATATAAATATATATATATATATATATATATATATATATATATATATATATATATATATATATATATATATATATATATATATATATATATATATATATATAATGTGTGGTGTGTGTAATCAATCAATCATGTTTGCCTGTTTGATTTTAAGCGTGTATTATTTGTATTATTTGTGAAAGTTTTCGTGTCGAGTGCACGATTGGTACACAAAACGGTGAGCGGCCATTATCGGCCGACAATAAAGTTTCTCTTTTAAATATACGGAAAATAAACTTCATAAACAAGGGAAAGTTCAGGGACAGTGTTTTATAGGATAGTATTGTTTGTATATTTACCTCTCTAGCCGAGTTTGCAAGCGTTGAGCTCCACCTCTTGAATACCATCAACTATTTCGTATTTGTGTTTAAAACATTGAAATCATTTAATTTCTGCGCCATTCTCTTGTTCGTTCTATTTTTTTAATACCCCCTAACGTTATTTAGACTTTCATCTTTGTCTAATTTTAATGGTCTACAACAATTGTGCTCCCTCGTCATTGTCTGTCATGTTATTAGACTGACCTGGTCTGGCTTGTCTTTCAGCTGATGCGTTGTGACGTTGCGTCTCTTTTCTGCTTCTCTCTCTGTTTATGGTGTGTGGGTGGCTAGCAGCAGCACTATGCATCACACACTCATGGTGTGTGGGTGGCTAGCAGCAGCACTATGCACCACACACTCATGGTGTGTGGGTGCTAGCAGCAGCACTATGCACCACACACTCATGGTGTGTGGGTGGCTAGCAACAGCACTATGCATCACACACTCATGGTGTGTGGGTGGTTAGCAGCAGCACTATGCACCACACACTCCTGGTGTGTGGGTGGCTAGCAACAGCACTATGCATCACACTCATGGTGTGTAGGTGGCTACAACAGCACTATGCATCACACACTCATGGTGTGTGGGTGGCTAGCAACAACACTATGCATCACACATTCATGGTGTGTGGGTGGCTAGCAGCAGCACTATGCATCACACACTCATGGTGTGTGGGTGGCTAGCATCAGCACTATGCACCACACACTCATGGTGTGTGGGTGGCTAGCAGCAACACTATGCATCACACACTCATGGTGTGTGGGTGGCTAGCATCAGCACTATGCACCACACACTCATGGTGTGTGGGTGGCTAGCAACAGCACTATGCATCACACACTCATGGTGTGTGGGTGGCTAGCAGCAGCACTATGCATCACACACTCATGGTGTGTGGGTGGCTAGCATCAGCACTATGCACCACACACTCATGGTGTGTGGGTGGCTAGCAGCAGCACTATGCACCACACACTCATGGTGTGTGGGTGGCTAGCATCAGCACTATGCACCACACACTCATGGTGTGTGGGTGGCTAGCAGCAGCACTATGCATCACACACTCATGGTATGTGGGTGGCTAGCATCAGCACTATGCACCACACACTCATGGTATGTGGGTGGCTAGCAGCAACACTATGCATCACACACACATGGTGTGTGGGTGGCTAGCATCAGCACTATGCACCACACACTCATGGTGTGTGGGTGGCTAGCAGCAGCACTATGCATCACACACTCATGGTATGTGGGTGGCTAGCATCAGCACTATGCACCACACACTCATGGTATGTGGGTGGCTAGCAGCAACACTATGCATCACACACACATGGTGTGTGGGTGGATAGCAGCAGCACTATGCATCACACACTTATGATATGTGGGTGGCTAGTCGCAGCACTATGCATCACACACTCAGGGTGTGTGGGTGGCTAACTACCGCACTATATACTGCACACTCACGTTGAGTGGGGTGGCTAGCAGCAGCCTCCTCCTGCTCACGGTGAGTGGGGTGGCTAGCAGCAGCCTCCTCCTGTTCACGGTGAGTGGGGTGGCTAGCAGCCTCCTCCTGCTCACGGTGAGTGGGGTGGCTAGCAGCCTCCTCCTGCTCACGGTGAGTGGGGTGGCTAGCAGCAGCCTCCTCCTGCTCACGGTGAGTGGGGTGGCTAGCAGTCTCCTCCTGCTCACGGTGAGTGCGGTGGCTAGCAGCAGCCTCCTCCTGCTCACGGTGAGTGGGGTGGCTAGCAGCAGCCTCCTCCTGTTCACGGTGAGTGGGTGGCTAGCAGCCTCCTCCTGCTCACGGTGAGTGGGTGGCTAGCAGCCTCCTCCTGCTCACGGTGAGTGGGGTGGCTAGCAGCAGCCTCCTCCTGCTCACGGTGAGTGGGGTGGCTAGTAGCAGCCTCCTCCTGCTCACGGTGAGTGGAGTGGCTAGCAGCAGCCTCCTCCTGCTCACGGTGAGTTGGGTGGCTAGCAGCAGCCTCCTCCTGCTCACGGTGAGTGGGGTGGCTAGCAGCAGCCTCCTCCTGCTCACGTTGAGTGGGGTGGCTAGCAGCAGCCTCCTCCTGCTCACGTTGAGTGGGGTGGCTAGCAGCAGCCTCCTCCTGCTCACGGTGAGTGGGGTGGCTAGCAGCAGCCTCCTCCTGCTCACGTTGAGTGAGGTGGCTAGCAGCAGCCTGCTCACGTTGAGTGGGGTGGCTAGCAGCAGCCTGCTCACGTTGAGTGGGGTGGCTAGCAGCAGCCTCCTCCTGCTCACGGTGAGTGGGGTGGCTAGCAGCAGCCTGCTCACGTTGAGTGGGGTGGCTAGCAGCAGCCTGCTCACGTTGAGTGGGGTGGCTAGAAGCAGCCTGCTCACGTTGAGTGGGGTGGCTAGCAGCAGCCTGCTCACGGTGAGTGGGGTGGCTAGCAGCAGCCTGCTCACGGTGAGTGGGGTGGCTAGCAGCAGCCTGCTCACGGTGAGTGGGGTGGCTAGCAGCAGCCTGCTCACGGTGAGTGGGGTGGCTAGCAGCAGCCTGCTCACGGTGAGTGGGGTGGCTAGCAGCAGCCTGCTCACGGTGAGTGGGGTGGCTAGCAGCAGCCTGCTCACGGTGAGTGGGGTGGCTAGCAGCAGCCTGCTCACGGTGAGTGGGGTGGCTAGCAGCAGCCTGCTCACGGTGAGTGGGGTGGCTAGCAGCAGCCTGCTCACGGTGAGTGGGGTGGCTAGCAGCAGCCTGCTCACGGTGAGTGGGGTGGCTAGCAGCCTCCTCCCGCTAACCAACAATACAGTGCTCAGATTTTAATATTTGATCTTATAACTACTGGTAAATTGCATCTGATGATTTTATGTAGTTGTAATAACTAGATTTTGATTTTCAATTTTTACCACCAGAGTTTGGGCAACATCATCCGTGGTAAGTTAAGTAAATCGGTGCATATGAGCAACTCTCATAAATATATTATAGGAACATATGAGTGAAGACTTACTGCAGTTGGCCTATTGGCCTTTGCTCAGCAGGTCTAACTCGTATACTATATTATACTATATTGATACCTACCCAAAGTTCTCTCCTCGGTGATGTTAACTAGTACACAAATAACGCTCACGTTTATTATACTACCTCTTTCGTTCTCGTATCTTCGCTTCCTTCTCTTATATATACTGGCTCCCTTCCCTTTGTGATTCTGATGTGACTAGTTAATAGTCCAAGTCTGACCGAAATGTCCTTATAAACTTCTGCTTCTTATGTGCTGGTTATTTGTGTATTGTTCCAGTCACGGTGTTGTGCCTTTGTAATCGTAGTTTGTATCACTCATATACAAAAACGTCGCTATAGCCTTTCTTAATATGAATTTGTTCAACTTTAATCCATTGCTGCGCGTTTTATCTTGGTTCTTCCTGTTATTTGTATCCCTTTTTATATTTTCTTCTTTTCCATTTGCACACTTTAATTATGTCCTTCCTAATTCTAAGTCTGTCCCGAAAGTGCAAATTCAGTGTTAGAAACAGGAAAAATGGGAAAGTCAGGTGGATTTTTTTTTCAATAAACCAGGCTTTTGGCAAGCCTGTTCCTGGGTTGAATGACCGTGGTGTGGCCTGCTGGGTGCATGTCTCTGCTGCCCGAGTCTCTTACCTCATACCCTCTTATGGCTAGGTAATGCTGCTGAGACTTTCTGAGTAGGAACTACATTGCACTCTTAACTCTTCATTCTCTCATAGTCTCTGTCTCGCTCGCTCTTTCTGTCTGTCTGTCTCTCTCTCGCTCGCTCTTTCTGTCTGTGTGTCTCTCTCTCTATCCATCTCTGTAATAATTTGCTTTTAACTGTCATACAAAATGTGCTTTATTTTATCCGATTCCATGTCTGTCTGCTGATTTGTCTTTATATGTTTGTATTGTTTTGTTTGTTTCCCTTTGTCTCTCCAGTTAGTATTTTCAGTATTGATAATACTTAATTAAAAGAATGCGAAATACGAAATGAGTGAAACGAAAGAAATATCGTAGCGTTCAGATATGAAACAAGAAGTTACAAAGAATATAGTTCAGTAACAACATATTGGAATGAATTTTGTATTAACTGAGATGTCTTACGAGTCTATGACAATTCTAGAGTTAAAGTTTGAATGGCACCATGAGTGTAATGGCACTATGAGTGTAATGGCACTATGAGTGTAATGGCACTATGAGTGTAATTGAACCATGAGTGTAATTGCACCATGAGTGTAATGACACTTTGAGTGTAATGACACTATGAGTGTAATGGCACTATGAGTGTAATGGCACCATTAGTGTAATGGCACCATGAGTGTAATGGCACCATGAGTGTAATGGCACCATGAGTGTAATGACACCATGTGTAATGGCACCATGTGTAATGGCACCATGTGTAATGGCACCATGTGTAATGGCACCATGAGTGTAATGGCACCATGAGTGTAATGGCACCATGAGTGTAATGGCACTATGAGTGTAATGGCACTATGAGTGTAATGGCACCATGAGTGTAAGCGCTCTAAGGAATATTTTATGTATGCCAAGCAGCGATACGACGCGAAGTCCAAGAGACGTCACAGGGTATTGACCCATTACACTTTGAGTGTAATGGCACTATGAGTGTAATGGCACTATGAGTGTAATGGCAATATGAGTGTAATGGCACCATGAGTGTAATGGCACCATGAGTGTAATGGCACTTTGAGTGTAATGGCACTATGAGTGTAATGGCACTATGAGTGTAATGGCACCATGAGTGTAATGGCACCATGAGTGTAATAGCACCATGAGTGTAATGGCACTATGAGTGTAATGGCACCATGAGTGTAATGACACCATGAGTGTAATGGCACCATGAGTGTAATGGCACCATGAGTGTAATGACACCATGAGTGTAATGGCACTATGATTGTAATGGCACTATGAGTGTAATGGCACTATGAGTGTAATGGCACTATGAGTGTAATGGCACTATGAGTGTAATGGCACCATGAGTGTAATGACACCATGAGTGTAATGGCACCATGAGTGTAATGACACTATGAGTGTAATGGCACTACGAGTGTAATGACACCATGAGTGTAATGGCACCATGAGTGTAATGGCACCATGAGTGTAATGGCACCATGAGTGTAATGGCACCATGAGTGTAATGGCACCATGAGTGTAATGGCACCATGAGTGTAATGGCACCATGAGTGTAATGGCACCATGAGTGTAATGACACCATGAGTGTAATGGCACCATGAGTGTAATGACACCATGAGTGTAATGGCACCATGAGTGTAATGGCACCATGAGTGTAATGGCACCATGAGTGTAATGACACCATGTGTAATGGCACCATGTGTAATGGCACCATGTGTAATGGCACCATGTGTAATGGCACCATGAGTGTAATGGCACCATGAGTGTAATGGCACCATGAGTGTAATGGCACTATGAGTGTAATGGCACTATGAGTGTAATGGCACCATGAGTGTAAGCGCTCTAAGGAATATTTTATGTATGCCAAGCAGCGATACGACGCGAAGTCCAAGAGACGTCACAGGGGTATTGACCCATTACACTTTGAGTGTAATGGCACTATGAGTGTAATGGCACTATGAGTGTAATGGCAATATGAGTGTAATGGCACCATGAGTGTAATGGCACCATGAGTGTAATGGCACTTTGAGTGTAATGGCACTATGAGTGTAATGGCACTATGAGTGTAATGGCACCATGAGTGTAATGGCACCATGAGTGTAATAGCACCATGAGTGTAATGGCACTATGAGTGTAATGGCACCATGAGTGTAATGACACCATGAGTGTAATGGCACCATGAGTGTAATGGCACCATGAGTGTAATGACACCATGAGTGTAATGGCACTATGATTGTAATGGCACTATGAGTGTAATGGCACTATGAGTGTAATGGCACTATGAGTGTAATGGCACTATGAGTGTAATGGAACCATGAGTGTAATGACACCATGAGTGTAATGGCACCATGAGTGTAATGACACTATGAGTGTAATGGCACTACGAGTGTAATGACACCATGAGTGTAATGTCACCATGAGTGTAATGGCACCATGAGTGTAATGGCACCATGAGTGTAATGGCACCATGAGTGTAATGGCACCATGAGTGTAATGGCACCATGAGTGTAATGGCACCATGAGTGTAATGGCACCATGAGTGTAATGACACCATGAGTGTAATGGCACCATGAGTGTAATGACACCATGAGTGTAATGGCACCATGAGTGTAATGGCACCATGAGTGTAATGGCACCATGAGTGTAATGGCACCATGAGTGTAATGGCACCATGAGTGTAATGACACCATGAGTGTAATGGCACCATGAGTGTAATGACACCATGAGTGTAATGGCACCATGAGTGTAATGGCACCATGAGTGTAATGACACCATGAGTGTAATGGCACCATGAGTGTAATGACACCATGAGTGTAATGACACCATGAGTGTAATGGCACCATGAGTGTAATGGCACCATGAGTGTAATGGCACCATGATTGTAATGACACCATGAGTGTAATGACACCATGAGTGTAATGGCACCATGAGTGTAATGGCACCATGATTGTAATGACACCATGAGTGTAATGGCACCATGATTGTAATGGCACCATGATTGTAATGACACCATGAGTGTAATGACACCATGAGTGTAATGGCACCATGAGTGTAATGACACCATGAGTGTAATGGCACCATGATTGTAATGACACCATGAGTGTAAGCTTGAGGCCAGAAGATGCGAAATAAAGATTTGTTATGAGGCAAGAAACATTAGAGTGATATAAGGTAACAAGTAGCGCACTTCACGGATACGACTTAACACTTATGCTCTCATATACATTTAAAGGATCTACAAACAGAACAACTAACGTTAGCATCTCTAAATTCTCATATGTAACGAAAATATTATATTTTCTCCGTCTGTGGCAGACTATGTTAGTACAGTATTCATTTGAACCTGGTTAAACTAGCATTGAGGTCGCTATTGTGAAAAAAAAATAGCGTAACTGTAGATAATTTACAGTAATTCAGTTATCAGATAATAATGATAAACCGAGATACAAGAAGGGAAAAACCCGAGGTGATCATTAGGACCTTGATGTGCACGAATAAGCTGAAATTTACACCTGAAATAATGCTTACTATATTTAGCCTTAGTTAACTCGAATCTGGAATACCCTTTACGACCCTGTTCCCCAATTTCGTAAAATTCGAAGAATATACACCCGAGTGAAGAGAAAAACGAGAAACTAATACCATAATTGAAAAATAAACTGCATGAAGAATTTCTTAAACAACTCTGTTTGTTTTCACTTATATAAGAGTACGTGTGCTGTAAGGATGTATTTCAAATGTCTCCAGACCGGGCCGAAGGGGCGTTGACCCCTGGAACTCTCTCCAGGTATACTCCAGGTATACTACTACTTCTACTACTACTACTACTACTATTGTCATTGTTTCTATTATTATTATCAATAGGAATGTGCTAAATCCATTTGGGTTATACAGCTCCTGGGTAAAAAGAGGTGATTAGGTTTAATCCCATGAAGGAGGGTAACTCATGGTGCTTGAGTCAGGAGTCTTTCAACAATATCAAGCCGCCCCTTCCCTTTTTGATTGGTTAAGATATTAAAGAAATTGGATAATCAAGGTGGAATATGACATGTTAGTGAGTGGTACAACACAATAGTGGAACAAGACACGTTAGTGAGTGGTACAACACAATAGTGGAAGAAGACATGTTAGTGAGTGGTACAACATCATAGCGAGCCAGACAACCTTACCATAGGAATTAATCAACACTTAAGTTGTTCTCCCACGCTGGTACCACAAATACGATCAGTGATTTTAATAAATTCGCTTTAAACTTCCCTTGCATACATATTAATCTATTACAGTACCAGAGAACAACTTCCAAATTATTCCTATACATGCAGAATAGTATATGGAAACTGAAACTTCCCTCTTTTGTGAACGTAACAGATTTTACGAGCCCTGACAAGCTATTGATCCACAATATATACAACTAAGTCACAAATTGCACAACTAACCTCTCTCATAAAACCTCTTCTGTATAGTGTGAATTTGTTTTCAAATGCGATTAAAAAAATTCATCCATAATTGAATAACGCAGGTTATGTTTGCCTTTCCAAGCGCTGATTCGCTGTTGGTTCTATTTTTTCAATCGCAGTTACCAAAAAATTCTATATTAGCCTTATAAGAGAGTTTATTGTTATTGGCAACGTGTACAGATAAGTACCAACGTGTACAGACAAGTAGCAACGTGCACAGGCAAGTAACAACGTGTACAGGTAAGTAACAACGTGTACAGACAAGTAACAACGTGTACAGGTACATAACAACGTGTACAGACAAGTAGAAACGTTTACAGGTACGTAACAATGTGTACAGACAAGTATCAACGTGTACAGATAAGTAATAACGTGTAAAGGTGTGACAACGTGTACAGGTAAGTGACAACGTGTACAGATAAATAATAACATAAATGTAAGTAACAACGTGTACAGGTAAGTAACAACGTGGACAGATAAGTAACAACGTGTACAGGTAAGTGACAACGTGTATAGATAAGTAACAACGTATACAGGTAAGTGACAACGTATACAGGTAAGTAATAACGTGTACAGATAAGTACCAACGTGTACAGACAAGTAGCAACGTATACAGGTAAGTAACAACGTGTACAGACAAGTAGCAACATGTACAGGTAAGTAACAACGTGTACAAACAAGTAGCAATGTGTACAGATAAGTAATAACGTGTACAGACAAGTAGCAACGTGTACAGGTAAGTAACGTGTTCAACCAAGACACAATCTTGGTGGAAGAACAAAATGAACAAGCTATCTTCTTAATAATTTAGTGTTCCAACAAATAAACTTTAAAAAAAGAAGAGATGTTATATTATTGTTTTTTTCGCAGGCGCTCTAAGGCATATTTTATGTATGCCAAGCAGCGATACGACAGGGGTATTGACCCATAGTCAAGGTTATGAGGGCAATAGTGCGGTGTGAATCACAAGTGGAAGATGAGGCAAGAACGGAGGAGGCAAAAAAAACATTATGGATATCAATGGAGAGAGAGAAATGAAATGATGGTTGGGAAGGGGGAGGGAAGAGACAGGAATAAAAATTAATTTCCTTTGCGGATATCCTAAGCTCGGCTATATATTTCACTTGCGAAAAGGAACGTAAGCCTCTGTGGCTTACATTGCACCAGGTTATTTTGCACTTTTGAGGTGTGCTGTTGTGTTGTATCCTGCTGTGACATGGTACATTCCGTGACATGGTACGTGTTGCAATATGTTCTGTAATGCAGTGTTACTTTATGCTACATTGTGTGAGTCGTTTTGTAAGTCTTGTGCTGGTTTGTTTTGCTATATTCTGCTGTGATGTGTCGATCTCTGCACTCCCTCTACTGTCTCTCTAGTGATAACAATATCTTGAAGTAAAAAAATTACAAAACAGATGGGGCTCGAACACATGGCCTGGGGGTTTTAGGACTCCCCTTCCATGGATTCGAACCCTATCCGTACTGTGATTTATTTGTAATCGTGTTGTTATAATTTCCTGAGTCGATCCGACCCACACATTCATCACAGTATCTGTAAGTACTGATATATTCCCCGACCCACACATTCATCACAGTATCTGTAAGTACTGATATATTCCCCGACCCACACATTCATCACAGTATCTGTAAGTACTGATATATTCCCCGACCCACACATTCATCACAGTATCTGTAAGTACTGATATATTCCCCGACCCACACATTCATCACAGTATCTGTAAGTACTGATATATTCCCCGACCCACACATTCATCACAGTATCTGTAAGTACTAACACAACTCTCCGACCTACAAACTTACGCGCAAGTGAGTGATACAGAAGTGAAACGTCGAATCTTTTGCAAGCTTTGCATATTTGTATTAAGTGAAATTTTGTATGGCCAACTTATGGCAGTATGTTAATACAACCATTTCCGCCTCTATTAGTTATTGTTTTATGTAGTTACCCTAACGTTACGGAAACTATGTACAAAGTAGCCATATTAAAAGGCCTGAAGTCGTGTGTGAGGCAGAGTCAGGGATCGCGAGACAGTCAGGGCAGGGGTCGTTTGTGAGACAGTCAGGGCAGGGGTCGTATGTGAGACAGTCACAGCAGGGATCGTGTACTCACCTATTTGTACTCACCTATTTGTGGTTGCAGGGGTCGATTCATAGCTCCTGGCCCCGCCTCTTCACTGACTGCTACTAGGTCCTCTCTCTCTCCCTGCTCCATGAGCTTTATCAAACCTCGTCTTAAAACTATGTGTGGTTCCTGCCCCCACTACGTCACTTTCTAGGTTATTCCATTTCCTGACAACTCTATGACTGAAGAAATAATTCCTAACATCTCTTTGTCTCATAGGAGTCTTCAACTTCCAATTGTGACCCCTTGTTTCTGTGTCCCCTCTCTGGAACATCTTGTCTCTCTCCACCTTATCTATTCCTCGCAGTATTTTATATGTCGTTATCATGTCTCCCCTAACCCTCCTGTCCTCTAGTGCCGTCAGGCCAATTTCGTAGGACAATCCCCTTAGCTCTGGGACTAGTCTTGTTGCAAACCTTTGAACTTTCTCTAGTTTCTTGACGCGCTTGACCAGGTGTGGGTTCCAAACTGGTGCTGCATACTCCAGTATGGGCCTGACGTATATGGTGTACAGAGTCTTGAACGATTCCTTAGTGAGGTATTGGAACGCTATTCTTAGGTTTGCCTGCCGCCCGTATGCTGCAGCAGTTATACTGGACCAGGCTTGTAGCCTGTCCAGGTCTCTTTGTAGTCCTGCCTGATCCTCGACTGATTTAATTCTTCTCATTAACTTCACATCATCTGCAAACAGGGACACTTCTGAGTCTATCCCTTCCGTTATGTCATTCACATATACCAAAAACAGTACCGGTCCCAGGACTGACCCTTGTGGAACCCCACTCGTCACAAGTGCCCACTCTGACACCTCGTCACGTACCATGACTCGTTGTTGCCTCCCTGTCAGATATTCTCTGATCTATTGCAGTGCCTTTCCTGTTACGTGTGCCTGATCCTCTAGCTTTTGCATTAACCTCTTGTGAGGAACTGTGTTGAACGCCTTCTTGCAGTCCAAGAAAATGCAGTCTATCCTCCCCTCTCTCTCGTGTCTAACTTCTGTTACCTTGTCATAAAATTCCAGTAGGTTTGTGACTCAGGATTTTCCTTCCCTGAAACCGTGCTGGTTGTCGTTTATAAGCTTGTGTCTTTCTAGGTGCTCCACCACTCTCCTCCTGATGATCTTCTCCATGACTTTGCATACTATACACGTCAGTGACACAGGTCTGTAATTTAATGTCTCATGTCTGTCTCCTTTCTTAAAAATTGGGACTACATTTGCCATCTTCCACACCTCAGGTAGTTGCCCAGTTTCAATGGATGTGTTGAAGATTTTTGTTAGTGGCACACTCAACATCTCTGCTCCCTCTCTTAGGACCCACGGAGAAATGTTGTCAGGTCCCAATGCTTTTGAGGTATCGAGTTCACATACCAGCTTCTTCACTTCCTCCTCGGTTGTGTGTATTTCATCCAGCACTTGTTGGTATACCTCCCTATTCTGAATTCCTGGAGTCCTTCCTGTCTCCTCTGTAAAGACTTCTTTAAATCTCATGTTGAGCTCCTCGCATACCTCTTGGTCGTTTCTAGTGAACTCCCCACCTTCCTTCCTCAGCCTGATTACCTGGTCCTTGACTGTTGTTTTCCTCCTGATGTGGCTATACAACAGCTTCGGGTCAGACTTGACTTTTGATGCTATATCATTTTCGTATTGTCGCTGAGCCTCCCTTCTTACCTGTGCATATTCGTTTCTTGCTCTTCCGCTAATCTCTTTATTTTCCTGGGTCCTTTGTCTTCTGTACTTTTTCCATTCTCTAGTGCACTTAGTTTTTGCCTCCCTACACCTTTGTGTGAACCAGGGACTCGTTCTGGTCTTCCCATTACTTCTGTTTCCCTTGGGGACAAACCTCTTCTCTGCCTCTTTGCATTTGGTTGTCACATATTCCATCATTTCTTTTACTGGTTTTCCTGCCAATTCTCTCTCCCACTGAACGTCTTGTAGGAAGTTCCGCATGCCTGTGTAGTCCCACTTTTGTAGTTTCGTTTCTTCCTTCCTATTCCTGCTCCCCTCTCCACTTGTAGCTCAACTATATAATCAAAACACAGAACGAAATGATCACTAGCTCCAAGGGGCCTTTCATACGTGATATCCTCGATGTCCGAACTACTCAAGATGAATACTAGGTCCAGTCTTGCTGGATCATCCTCACCTCTCTCTCTGGTAGTGTCTCTAACATGTTGGTGCATGAGGTTTTCCAGTACTACATCCATCATCGTGTGTGAAACAGTCAGGGCAGGGGTCGTGTGTGAGACAGTCAGGGCAGGGGTCGTGTGTGAGACAGTCAGGGCAGGGGTCGTGTGTGAGACAGTCAGGGCAGGGGTCGTGTGTGAGACAGTCAGGGCAGGGGTCGTGTGTGACAGTCAGGGCAGGGGTCGTGTGTGAGACAGTCAGGGCAGGGGTCGTGTGTGAGACAGTCAGGGCAGGGGTCGTGTGTGAGACAGTCAGGGCAGGGTCGTGTGTGAGACAGTCAGGGCAGGGGTCGTGTGTGAGACAGTCAGGGCAGAGGTCGTGTGTGTGACAGTCAGGGCAGGGGTCGTGTGTGTGACAGTCAGGGCAGAGGTCGTGTGTGTGACAGTCAGGGCAGGGGTCGTGTGTGAGACAGTCAGGGCAGGGGTCGTGTGTGTGACAGTCAGGGCAGAGGTCGTGTGTGTGACAGTCAGGGCAGGGGTCGTGTGTGTGACAGTCAGGGCAGAGGTCGTGTGTGTGACAGTCAGGGCAGAGGTCGTGTGTGTGACAGTCAGGGCAGGGTTGTATGCGAGTCAGGAAAGTTTCGTGTAACACCAAGGGAAATAGTGGCCAAGTTAACACTTTCCATTATCAAGATGTTGGAGACAACGAACATCTGAGAAGGGAAAGGATGTGACACAGCCCTAATTCTGACTCAAAAAGATCCTGACTCAACCGTGAGGTCGACCAAGCTAGCATTGTTGGCTGCTAAAGTGCGACTCGAAAATTACTTCAATTCTTCTAGTGAGACAGCTCTGAATTAGCTTTAAAAAATTACCTTTATTCAGCCATTTAATACACTGTTCATAAAGAGCATTCATGACTGCTTGGAAAATGAATTTAACTCTACCATAAAGAAAACCGAGGCTTTACAAAATATTTTTGCGATACAGTTTTCGCAACTTTACCTTTTGGCTGAGATAAAAACATAGTATGATGGGTAAACGTGAAAATGGTTTGCGTATATTAAATAATTACCTTAAGTTGGAGATGAAACATGACAGAGAATTGAGGTGTAAAAAAAAAAAAGTAGAAAAAAAGACGTTTCTTATATCTGGAAACTACAAGATTGACAGTGTTGGGGTGGAGAAAGTGTTGCAACTTAGAAATGTTATTGTAACTGACATTTCTAGCAAAAACAAAGAAATCGTTTTCTGGTGGGTCCCTGGTCATGTGAATGTTCAGGGCAACGAGCAGGCGGACTCCGCTTAACGGTTAGCGGTACATGACCTCCACGTTTCATATATGGGTATTCCATTCTACTGTAATTTCTAGTCGCCTTTGCAATCGTTGGCAACAACATTGATCTCAGTTGATTCAAAACAAATTATGTTCTATCAAGCCGAGTTTAGGTTTCTGGTCTTCTTATCATCAATGTCGTGGTTGGGAGACTATGCTCTCCCGTCTTCGCATCATCAGACACACGTCTCACTCGTGAGTATCTCATGGAGAGACGTCCAGTTTGCCATATTCTATCAGACTGTCCTGTCTACCAGCAGGCAGGTAGACTTTACCTCCGACATTGTCACCACTCTAAACACCCTTACTTTATCTTCCCTCCTCACTGACGGCCCCACCTTTGACACAAACTCCTTTAAATTTTTGTCAGCAACAGTTTTATTACACCAACTTTGATTATGCTTCCTTTAGCATTCCTCACCGCCCTTACTAACTCTACCTCTGTTATACTCTTCACCCTCGCTGCTTTCTGATCAAGCATATTGCACCTTTAGCACTCCCTACCCTTCAGCGCTGTATGACCCATATGGGTTTAGTGCTTAGTTATGATTATAATAATAATATTGTAACTGAGAGATGCAGCGAGACATGAGAGCAAAGTAGGGAGACTGAGATGTAATGTTATGGAGAGAAATATATATATATATATATATATATATATATATATATATATATATATATATATATATATATATATATATATATATATATGTCGTGCCGATTAGGTAAAACTTGCGATTTTGGCTTAAATGGCAACGCTCACCTTGCCATATAAGACAAGTGAAAATTTGTGTATGCAATAATTTCACCAAAATCATTCTGAACATAACGAAAAAAATATATTTCATTGTGTTTGTTTATTATTAAATTAATGTTAACGTATCTAAAATATATTTAGTTGGGTTAGGCTAAATTAAATTGCGCTTGTTGTAATAAGGTTAGGTAGGTTTTCAAAGTTTCTCTTAGTACAAAATTATAAATTCTTACATTAACATAAATGAAAAAAATATATCTTTAAACGTATAAGAGAAAATTTTAGAAAGGACTTAATTTTAGATGAGTTCTTGCTAATTGACCAGTTTTACCTAATCGGCACGATATATATATATATATATATATATATATATATATATATATATATATATATATATATATATATATATATATATATATATATATATATATATATATATGAATAGAAAGCTTAAAATTAGTAAAGAAACATGGAGAGTGAACTAAATTTTGAAAACAATGTGAGATGAGGAAGGGAAGTTTAAGATGGATCAGAAGGAGTAGATGATTATAAGATATAAGAGGTGCAGATGGAAGAGCAAATGAGAAGAATGACTGAAGGAAATATAAAAATACACTGAGCGATTTAACTTTAAAACGAAGGATACCCGGAGAGGGTTTCGGGGGTCATCGCCTCCGCTGCCCCGGTCTGAGACCAGGCCTCGTGGTGGATCAGGGTCTGATCAACCAGGCTGTTACTGTTGGCTGCATGCAAACTGACATACGAACCACAGCCCGGCTGGTCAGGTACTGACTTTAGGTGCCTGTCCAGTGCCTTCTTGAAGACAGCCAGGGGTCTATAGGTAATCCCCCTTATGTATGCTGGGAGGCTGTTGAACAGTCTTGGGCCCCTGACACATATTGTGTTGTCTCTCAGTGTACTCGTGGCGTCCCTGCTTTTCATTGGGCTAATGTTGCATCTCCTGCCGAGTCTTTTGCTTTCATAATGAGTGATTTTCGTGTGCAAGTTTGGTACTAATCCTCTAGGATTTTTCAAGTGTATATTATCATGTATCTCTCTCGCCTGCGTTCCAGGGAATACAAATCAAGGGACTTCAACCGTTCCCAGTAATTTAGGTGCCTTATCGTACTTACGTGTGCCGTGAAAGTTCTTTGTACATTCTCCAGGTCAGCAATTTCGCCTGCCTTGAAGGGGGCAGTTAGTGTACAGCTGTATTCCACCCTAGAGAGAACAAGCGATTTGAAGAGAATCAGAAAGAAAGATTTGGAAACGGAAAAAAATTATGCTGTATAACACAGCACATTACAGCATCGCACAGTGTAATACTGTATTACGCAGTGTAACATAGCACATTATTATAAAATACAGTATTACATAAAGTAACAGAGCATAGTAAAATGTAACAGACAGTGGTACACAACACGTGTGGCTGTATTGTTACTTTCATAGAAGAAAACCCATCGTTTTCTTAGAATAGTAAATGTACCGCTGAACTTTACACAGTTGCAAAAAAACACCCAGCATATTCTCTCTCTCTCTCTTTCTCTCTCTCTCCCCCCATCCCTCCTTCGACCTTCCCCATCCCCCTCGGATTTTCAACAAATCTGTAAATCTTTTTTGCTCGGTACTCAAAATTCTGATTACTAGAACCTGAGATACATTTGTTGCGGTGACATGTGCACATACAGACAGGACAAGGACATAGCATCTGCATACAGTGTCACAGTAAATCATGTAGCAGCTACACCAGCCCAGAGTGTATATTAACATCCCCAAAATAAGCTATACAATAAACACTGTAATACGAGTATAATGCATTAATTTATTTTACAAAGACGAGTAGACGAAAGGTAGATGTTACAGACTTTTTATCAAGAACATAAGACTGGAGGAACACTGCAGGAGGCCTACTCGTTCATGCATCAACTCTGTGCAACATCTGAGTATCTTTACTTGTAGACGTTTCACCACCCGTTGGCTTTATACAAATTCAAGACATATTCGAGGACATAATGAGGTAGTCAGTTCCTGAGTCTTGCAGTTGGTGAAGCTAACTGTAGTCTTGAAGAATCTGGCATGAAGATTGGCGCTTATATACTGGCGTCAGGTGAGGGAGGTGCAGCAGACAAAGGTATTGTCACTGGTAGGTCAATCGTCTTGCCTTTGCTTCAGATTCTTCAAGACTACGGTGACCTTCACCAACTCCAAGGCTGATTATCTCGTCTTTTGTATATACTTCTACAGTCTTCCCATTATGTCCTTGGATTTGTATTGATAAAGCCACAGGATGGCGAAACGTCTACAAATAAAGATATCTAGATGTTGCACATGTGTCTAATTCATCATCTTGTCTGTGTTGTAGACCATTCATGTACAAATGTGTATCTTTATTAAGTAGACGTTTCACCAACCTGCGGCTTATCGATACGGTACAAGAACAAAAACAGAAGACTGAAGAGGGCGAAGAGGAGGTAATCAGTCCTAGAACAGGTGCTCAGTACCGTACTGGCCCATACTAGGTAGGTCATAAGAACATAACTGCACAGTATGACCCTAGTGGGCTTAGTGCTTGGTTCTGATCGTAATAATAATAACATAAAAAAGGAGGAACACTGCAGCAGGCCTACTGGCCCATATTTGGCAGGTCCTTGTCAAACGCAAACCCACTAAAAAATACTCGCACAACTCATTATCAATGTTACCCATAGAATAAGCTTTGATAACCTACATATTTGTCCAACATATTCCTAAAGCAATTCAATAAATTTAGTTCAGTAACGCATGTTTGGCAGGTCGTAAGCAAGCCTCCTCACTCACCGAAGGTTTTAGCTTCTGTAACACTGAGCATGTGTTGTACAGAGTTAAGACGCATATGATATTAAGAAATGTCAAAAACGTGCATTTCATGAACAGGTGTATATACACACTTCCTTGTATAATGTATAGATTCCCACAATTTTAAGTAGTTTCAGTACCTTGACGGTACTGAAATCTGAAGGAAATTTACTTAGGTTTTCCTCTATGCTTTCAGTAATCCATTCATTGTCTTGAGCTTCATGTAGTCAGTCAGTTCTTCCCAGGAAAACACATTTGCAGTTTCATAGTTTTTCTGTCTAAAAGTAGAGTTCTGCAGCTTTTAACAGATAATATATATATATATATATTATATATATATATATATATATATATATATATATATATATATATATAGGATGGGGTCCACCTCCGGTGTAAATTGTGGGACCCACAGCCTCGGAGAAGTGGATAAAAAGGCTTCAAGGAAGAATATTTGGATTTCTTTCTGAAGCCATTTGAATATTCCACTTTCCCTACCACCCCATCTTTTCATTGTGTACAAACTTTATTTCAAGACAAAATATATTGACAAAATAAATTGACAAGAATACAATAGGGAGTAAAACAACATAGATAACAACTCAGAGCTAAATGTCAAATACTTCGTCCAGCTCCCTGGCAGTGGGCCGCGTGCCCAGAATGCTGCAGGCATTTCCCATCTGGATCGCAACACTGAGTCTCTGAAAGAGGAAGCTGGTCGCCCTGTGGTCCTTGGTTTCTATGATGAGTTTTTCACCCAGCTCTTTGAGAAACTTTAGGGCACATTTGCCCCATGCTCCAAGAGTCTCCGACCCTATTGGGATGAAGTTATAGCAAGGGGAAAGTCCTTCATATTTGCGGGTCTTCTGGGTCTCCCTGTGGCTGGCAGCTCCACCCCCTTCGGCTACGGAGTATGGCAAGTAGGTGTCTGCCATTGTGGCAGCACAGGTATAGTCCCAAGCAATCTGCTTACCATCCTTCCAGGGTAACATAGTGGCTCCATCAGGACGCTTTTGACTTCCAACAGACCTCTGCACTTGGGGTATATATATACACATATATATACACACACATACAGTGGACCCCCGGTGTTCGTACTGCTCCAAACTCGAACAATTATGTAAGTGTATTTTTGTAAGTGCTTTTGTAAGTGTATTTTTGGGGTCTAAAAGGACTAATCTAATTTACATTATTCCTTATATGAACAAATTCGTTTGGTAATGACGCTTGAACAGCATTCTGGAACGAATTAATTACGAACACCGGGGGTCCACTGTATATATATATATATATATATATATATATGTGTGTGTGTCGTGCCGAATAAGTAAAACTTGCAATTTTGGCATAAATAGCAACGCTCTTTTTGCCGAATAAGGGCAAGCGAAAATTTATGTATGCAATAATTTAGCAAAAAACATTCTGAACCTAACGAATTTGTTTTATTTCATTGTGCTTGTTTATTTTTAAATTATTGTAAACTTATCTAAAATATATATAGTTGGATTAGGCTAAATTAAATTGCGCTTGTTTTAATAAGGTTAGGTAAGTTTTCCTAGATTGTTTTTGTACAAAATTAAATTTTTTTACATCAACATAAATGAAATAAAATATATCTTTAAACGTATAAAATAAAATTTTAGAAAGGACTTAATTTTAAATGAGTTCTTGCTAATTGACCAGTTTTACCTATTCGGCACGACATATATATATATATATATATATATATATATATATATATATATATATATATATATATATATATATATATATATATATATATATATAATAGCAATGAAACCACGAAACAAGTGGTACTGAAACATTTACCAAACTGCGGCAGGCCAGGATTCGATCCCATGACACATTGTCCTGCCTCCAGAGACAACACAACGTACGTGTCATTATATATATATATATATATATATATATATATATATATATATATATATATATATATATATATACAAAAACTGATCTCTGGCCGAAGGAGACTCGAACCTGCGAACCTTGCAACAAGGTACGCAGTGCTTTACCGACTGTACCACACTGGTCCAATACCTTGGCGCCCAGCTCACGCTAGACGTTGATCCAAGGCAGCCAGCTTTCAGGCAGGTGGCTTACAGCTTTTCATCTCATCCCCTGCATGCATCGACACAACTAGTTGTGTCGATGCATCTAATGTATCATTAAATTCTTCCCAAATTTTATTAATTATAAATGAATCTAATTTATATTATTTTCAAAACTGCTTTTTATGAAACACGATTCTATTATATTCCTGTCAACCATGGACTTGCTTGATACAACTTTCTCAGCATTTTGAAAATCAATTGGATGGTTAAAATCTCTCACATGAATAAACAGAGCATTAGAATCTTGTCCAGTTCTAATGCTATATTTATGTTGTTTTAATCTTAGTTCAAGACTTTTATCAGTTTGACCGTAATAAACTTTATCGCATATTTTACAAGGAATCTTATAGACATTCGTCAGCATTTTGGGGGATTTTTTTATCAAAAGTATTTTTTACTGTATCTAGATTTTTAAATTCAACTTTTGACATTAAAAGTCTTAAGAAGAGAAGGCATATCAACCAAGTTTTCATGGTAAGGAGAACCAACATATTCTTAGTTGAATAAGGTTGGTTGTCTCTTTTTGGATTGTAAAAATTATTTGTAGCTATTTTAAAGGATTTATCAGTTACGTTTCTTGGGTATTTTTGATCATTAGCTATTTCATAAATTTTGGAGATTTCTTCATCTATGAACTCTGGACTACAAATACATAAAGCTCTCAAAAACAATGAGGCGGGCCAAAACAAAATGGGTTCGAATCCTTGGCTAGTCGCAGTGTTGTTATTGATCAATACCATTCGTTCGTGGGTACAATAATATAAAATACTGTTTGTTGAGGCTAACACACCAAACGGGGAGGAGAATGAAATTAGCTCAGAGGCACCCACACCACTGTATGTCCTCGGATCACGGTAAAACATCTAGCTCTGCTGGGTGCGTGATTCTTATAGGATTTGGTGGTCCTGCGGGTTAGAGCATCATGTGGTTTTCGCTCACCATGAAGAGGGCCAAAACAACATGTGTTCGAATTCTTGGCTAGTCGCAGTGTTGTTTATATATATATATATATATATATATATATATATATATATATATATATATATATATATATATATATATATATATATATATATATATATATATATATATATATATATATATATATATATATACTATATATATATGCCATTTGAATATTCCACTTCCCCTACCACCCCATCCTTTTTTTTTTTTTTTTACCAATAGGTATATTTTATTACATAATATGGTACAAAAGATTTAAGAGATACATTGTTTATATAATGATGGCATATACAGTACACGAGGTGTGAGAGATACATGTCTAGTACATATTGTTATGTTACATGTTTGTCACTGATTATAATGCGAAAATCTCATCCAGCTCCTCCGAGCTGGGGCGCGTGCCCAGAATACAGCATGCATAACCCCTCTGAACAGCAGCGCTGAGTCGCTGGAACAGAAAACTAGATGCCCTGGGATCCCTAGTTACCCTGTTGAGTCTTTTGCCCAGCTCCTTCAGGAACTTAGATGCACTCTTTCCCAACGAGCCAGGGGCTCTGAGCCTATGGGAACAAACATATAAAGATGGGCAAGTTCTCCATATTTTCTTGACTTTTGGGACTCCCTGAAGGTGGCAGCTGCCCCTCCTCCCTCCCTGGTGTATTGGAGATAGGTATCAGCCAAGGTAGATGCACATGTGTAGTCCCACACCACCTGCTTGCCGTCTGTCCAGGCTTGAAGGGTGATACCATCTGGACGCTTTTGGCTGCCATCAGATCTGCATAGTTGGGGTGGCTCCCTTACTACTGGGCATCTGGCTGTTGTGAGGCTCCTCTTGATAATGTTATTAACCTCTTCATGTCTTGCAATCTTTCTCTCGGATTTACGACACACAAGACCATGGTACCCGAATCGGTCTACTGCTTCACTGCCACAAATACACCTGTGTTCGGCGAGAATAGGGGCGGCAAGTCGAAGGGCAACACCAATGCGGATGGTCTGTGGGTCGAGGCGTGTGCCAAAGCTGGAGTTGGGAACAGCCAAAAGAAAGTCCCCTGCATGAGGAGCTCTCACTGCAAGGAGGCGGGCTCTATCCTTCCCTGACACACTCTGAAGCATTGCTGAAGCTATATTATCTACTACTGGGCCATCCCAGTGCGACTGTTTGTAGTTGTTGGGGGGAGCATTCCTGGTTTCAGAGCCTGTTAGATTATCCCAGATCCTGGCTCCATCAACGAACTTTTGGTCATGGATTACAATCGTGTCCCTAAGATGTTCAGGGAGAATTGCTGCTAGAAGCCCTCTGGATGCAATGCATGAAGACAGGAAAGCAGGTAGAGCAATCTGAGATGACTTGCGGACACCAATGCCTCCTAGTGTGACTGGGAGTGTAGCTTGGTCCCACTGCCTATCTTCTAGAGTAAGGTTAAGTACTTTAGTAAAGATCTGCCTCAGGATACTGTCATATTCGTGCAGTATAGGGTTATCATATGAAGGAGCACATCTTAGGAAATATGTCAACCTGGGCAGACTCAAGCATTTTGTGAGAAGGTACAAGGCATCATGGGTGTCAAGATTGCCCATTCTCCTCAATTCTTGCAGTTTCTTCCTGAGAATTGTGTCAATGGCATCGCTTCCCAGAGGTGCTCCAAGCAAGACACTATTTGTAGGGGCAATGACTGTTGCTCCTGGTAGTTTTGATATCACTGCATCTATCACTTGTTGATTGATTGTGATGATTTCACATTTGGATGGATTCAGGATGAGATCCATTTCCTGTCCCTGTGTCATCACCTGTGTAAGATCATCTTGAAGGGACTCCTTTGTACCTGCTAGTGTGCCATCATCCAGGAACCAGATGTTTAGCTCACTGGTCAGTCTGACTCTGATTTCCCTAACTGCTATACAGAAGAGAAATGGTGCGAGAGGGTCCCCTTGCTGGACACCCTCTGATGATGTGATTTCATGCTCTCCAAACAGGAGCATTGATTCCTTGCTATATCCAGCTGAAACAAAAGGGAAGAGACCTGGGAAATGTTCTTGTACAGCTGCTAATACCACGTCTCTTTTCAGGAGATTAAATGCATTCTTGAAATCTAATTTAACCACTGCATTGTCCTCAGGCAGGTTGTCGATATACGCCCTTGTTGCATGAACCGCTGCTTCACTTCCTTGAGAGACCTCAAAGCCAAGCTGGTTTGGTTGAAGCATGATGGCCGCCTCTGCACGAATACTTCTGACAGCAGCTTTAGAAACGAGGCGGCGAAACGTGTTGCCCACTGCGATTGGCCTAATTCCTCCATCCTTCTTTCTTTTTAAGGGCACAAAGTGATGTGAAGCATGGGTTGCAAATGCTGCAGCGAGGAGGAGGCTGGAGGCAGTGGAGATGTCCTGTCTAAGGGCAATGTGTGGTGTAAATATTATGCAGAATTCGGAATGTGGAAATTAGGAGAAGGTGTGGAGTTACTAAAAGTATTTGTCAGAGGGCTGAAGAGGGGTTGTTGAGGTGGTTTGGTCATTTAGAGAGAATGGATCAAAGTAGAATGACTTGGAGAGCGTATAAATCTGTAGGGGAAGGAAGGCGGGGTAGGGGTCGTCCTAGAAAAGGTTGGAGGGAAGGGGTAAAGGAGGTTTTGTGGGCGAGGGGCTTGGACTTCCAGCAAGCATGTGTGAGCGTGTTAGATAGGAGTGAATGGAGACGAATGGTTTTTGGGACATGACGATCTGTTGGAGTGTGAGCAGGGTAACATTGTGTGAAGGGATTCAGGAAACCAGTTAATTGATTTAGTTGGACTTGAGTCCTGGAAATGGGAAGTACAATGCCTGCACTTTAAAGGAGGGGTCTGAGATAGTGACAGCTGGGAGGGACTTTTCTCAGCTGTCGTATCTGAGCTCCTCTGCAAAGACAGTGATTATGTATGAGTGTGGTGAAAGTGTTGAATGATGATGAAAGTTTTTTTCTTTTTGGGGATTTTCTTTCTTTTTGGGTCACCCTGCCTCGGTGGGAGACGGCCGACTTGTTGAAAAAAAAAAAAAAAAAAATATATATATATATATATATATATATACATATATATACATATATATATATATATATATATATATATATATATATATATATATATATATATATATATATATATATATATATATATATAAATTAATCGAGATTACAGTTTATGCTCTTCAGCAGTTTGTTAATGCAATAACTTCAAGTGAACCGCAATTTTAACGTTTGTATGAGCAGGTTTCGTAAATTTGATAAGATTACAAAGTTACATGTTGAAGTAAACTTGCCAAGTGTGGTTATGCTTGAGTATACTTGCCAAGTGTGGTTATGCTTGAGTATACTTGCCAAGTGTGGTTATGCTTGAGTATACTTGCCAAGTGTGGTTATGCTTGAGTATACTTGCCAAGTGTGGTTATGCTTGAGTATACTTGCCAATGTGGTTATGCTTGAGTATACTTGCCAAGTGTGGTTATGCTTGAGTATACTTGCCAAGTGTGGTTATGCTTGAGTATACTTGCCAAGTGTGGTTATGCTTGAGTATACTTGCCAAGTGTGGTTATGCTTGAGTATACTTGCCAAATGTGGTCATGTTCGCATGAGCTTGGGAAGTTTGGTCTGAGCTCATGCATAAACAACAATAGCAAACAATGCTAATGAACTGGAGTGTGTGCTGAATACCTCTCGTAGTTTCTTCAGCGGAAGGAAGACAAACACACGAGTCGTGTTTAACCAACAATTAAGAACTGCTAAGTGGAAATGTGGGAAAAAAAACTTCAGTAAAACAAACACACATACACACGTGCGCACGCACGCACGCGCGCGCTCACGCAACAAGGGGGGGCATAACTGGAAGTTGAAAATCAGATGAGTCAGGGATGTTAGGAAGTATTTCTAAAGTCATGAAGTTGTCAAGAAGTGCCTCATTTTAGAGAGTGATGTAGTGGAGGCAGGATACATACATAGCTTTAAGAAGAGGTACGATAAAGCTCATGCAGCAGGAGAGAGTGGACGTAGTAACGACCATCGAAGAGGCGGGGCCAGGAGCTGTGAATCGACCCCTGCAACCACAATTAGGTGAATACACACACACACATCAAACACACACACATCACACACACACACATCACACACACACACATCACACACACACACATCACACACACACATCACACACACACACACATCACACACACACACATCACACACACACACATCACACACACACACACATCACACACACACACATCACACACACAATCACACACACAATCACACAAGAGCAGGGAGCAGGGAGAGCGGAGACCCAGTAGCAGACAGCGAAGAGGCGGGGCCAGGAGCTGAGTCTCGACCCCTGCAACCACAATTAGGTGAGTACAATTAGGTGAGTACACACAATCACACACAAACACACACATCACACACACACACACATACATCACACACATACACATCACACACACACATCACACACACACACACATCACACACACACACACACACATCACACACACACACACACATCACACACACACATCACACACACACACACATGACACACACATGGCACACACATCACACACACATCACACACACACATCACACACGCACATATCGCACGCACACACTCACACACACACAGTGCAGCGCAGAGGCGGGGCCAGGAGCTGAGTCTCGACCCCTGCAACCACAATTAGGTGAGTACAATTAGGTGAGTACAGTTGGAAGTTGAAGACTCAGATGAATCACAGGGATGTTAGGAAGTATTTCTTCAGTCACAGAGTTGTCAGGAAGTGGAATAGTCTGGGAAGTGATGTAGTGGAGGCAGGATCCATACATAGCTTTAAGAAGAGGTATGATAAAGCTCATGGAGCGGGAAGAGTGACCCAGTAGCGGCCAGTGAAGAGGCGGGGCCAGGAGCTATGAATCGACCCCTGTAACAACAACTAGGTGAGTACACACACACACACACACACATACCCCACTTCTCATAACAGGCCAAGTGTCTATCAACAAGTGCCTCTGTATCGCAGCAGCTTCCTTATGAGATAAAAGCAATAGAAACACATGAAAAAAGAAATAATGTCAAAATTAGTGGAATACTGTGTAATGGAAATCAAAAGCGAGTCCCTCTTAGTTCTGAAGATACTTCAATATTTAATTAAGTACTCGTATGAAAACTGTGATTACTAATTAGGGAAGACACACATGGGAGCTTCTCCTGCCCCACTCAGGGCCCAGCCCAGGCAAATAATATCTTTCTGACTCTCCAGGTGACGAACATAGTCCAGGAAGGAATTAAGTCCAGGTCGGAAGGATGTGTATGTAGGAAAGAATGGTAGATAAGCAAAAATCAAGAGTTAGAAGAGAAGAAAGCAGAACAGAGAAAAAAGGTAGACTAGAGAAAAAAATAGAATAAATTGAAAGAGGTGGAATAGAGAGAAGGGGTAGAATAAAAATAATTGGAGTAAAAAGAAGAAATTAAATAGGAGTAGAATAGAAACAAGTAGAAAAGAAGTCGAGGGAATTAATTAACAAAAGTCTTCTCTTCTAGAAGATAGGAGGGAAAAGAACACTTCTGTGTTGGCGACTTCCTGGTGTAAGTGTGTCGAGTTACCTGTTATATTAGCTGGAGACGCCACCTCCATGCCCCTCTCTCTCTCTCTCCCCTTCCAGTTGATTCTCTGATGCTGCTTGCTGAATATCCTTCCCAGAAACAGTTCAGTGTCTGGACTCTCTGTGGTTCCAGGCATTAAAGTGGAACTAAGTTGTGGGTGATTCAGCAGAAACTGAGGTGGGATATCGATTCTCCGTGGTTCATAACACGATAGATGTCCATTCTTCTACTCTACGAAGGATACATGTCATTGTCATAACATAAAAAGTACCGCTAAAACTCAGGTAGATAACTAGGTATATATGTAATATTCAATGAAGTTTACTCTATTGTTTTGTAAATTGTATTACTAAAAGAGAAAGATAAGAATGGTAGAGTTTATCTATAGATATAAATATTCTGGTAATGAATAAAAAATATGTCAGTAGTAGTAGATACGAATATGTCAGTAGTAGTAGATACGATTGTGTCAGTAGTAGTAGATACGATTGTGTCAGTAGTAGCAGATACAAATATATCAGTAGTAGTAGATACAAATATATCAGTAGTAGTAGTAGATACAAATATATCAGTAGTAGCAGATACAAATATATCAGTAGTAGTAGATACAAATATATCAGTAGTAGTAGTAGATACAAATATATCAGTAGTAGTAGTAGATACAAATATATCAGTAGTAGTAGTAGATACAAATATATCAGTAGTAGATACAAATATATCAGTAGTAGATACAAATATATCAGTAGTAGATACAAATATATCAGTAGTAGATACAAATATATCAGTAGTAGATACAAATATATCAGTAGTAGATACAAATATATCAGTAGTAGATACAAATATATCAGTAGTAGATACAAATGTATCAGTAGTAGTAGTAGATATAAATATATCGGTAGTAGTAGTAGATACAAATATATCAGTAGTAGTAGTAGATACAAATATATCAGTAGTAGATACAAATATATGAGTAGATATAAATATATCGGTAGTAGTAGTAGTAGATACAAATATATCAGTAGTAGTAGAAGATACAAATATATCAGTAGTAGATACAAATATATGAGTAGTAGATACAAATGTCAGTAGTAGTCGATACAAATATATCAGTAGCAGTAGTAGATATAAATATATCAGTAGTAGTAGTAGATACAAATATATCAGTAGTAGTAGTAGATACAAATATATCAGTAGTAGATACAAATATATCAGTAGTAGTAGTAGATACAAATATATCAGTAGTAGATACAAATGTATCAGTATATTAAAACATCAGAGAGCTTGGAATCGATGCAGTCTGTGCGATAACAGGAAAATACTTCTTCTGATAGACTTCAAAGTTTAGCACTGGTGTGTTTTGTTGACAGCATGATTTTCGGTGTTATGGGGCTGCTCTGGTCTCAGCATGCCTCTTTTATTAAATAAATCGTGATTTTGATCTATCCAGTAACTAATCAATGCCTCTTTTGATCATCAAGTATTCTGCACTGGTGTACCCTGTTTATTAAGAGGTTTGGTGTTGTTAGGTGATTGTGTAGTTCCCCTTTTCCTAATTTATACTTCGAAAGGTATAGTATTTTTCTTTGATTATCTATTGATTATCTTTGATTATCTATTGATTATCTTTGATTATCTATTGATTATCTTTGATTATCTATTGAACAGCATCACTTTAATAACTGATGTATCTAATGAAACTGATGATAGGTTTTTTGTATAGGTTGTGTAAATGCAAATTTCTCATATTTACTAACATTGTTAATATACTAGTAATTGCTGGATTCTGTGTAATAACTCGATAGTGGTGCTTGTGTTTTTCCCAAAGGAAGCTTAACCTTGATTGTGGATTTTATAACGTTTATTTTGCATATTTTATTAAATTGATTTCCGTGAAATAACTAGAATATGTCTCTTTCTCCAATGATTTTTTTTTTTAGGAAAAAAGTCTGGATTAATTTTGGCTTGTGTAGGTGCCGATTTAAGATTTTGTTATGAAATCGTGAAAATGAAAATACGGGTCTCCGTGTGATGCTTTTTGAATGCCTCATCTAATTAGCTTCAATACTTTCTCATGATAATAATGCGACTCTTGAGTTACTTCAAACTTCAAGGGCTGGTGTATTTTGGGATAGTGATTACTGTGAGATATCTGGAGAATGACCCTTCTGAATGGCTTTAAATTATCCGAAGCTGGTGTTTCTTAGTGGAAGGCTTGAATTAGTTGGCCTGTGCATGTCCTCATTTATCATTTTTATTAAAGAATTTGGGACATTTGTGTTCATTCGATAACAAATTTTCAACTGTATTAGAAAATTATGTCACACTCTTGCTCTATGTGAAGGTTTAACTCAGCCCTGTCAGTATTTAGCATCTAGCATGGCTGGCTCCTCCTCTGGAAAATTACTAAATGGAAAATATAATAACATACAAAAATAAACACTTATTAGAAAAAAATCATGAAAAAAATATTAAACAATTAAACATAAACATTAATCCTACTTCAATGATAAATGAAAAATTTAATATATAAATAAGTGAATTCAAAGCTAATTTATACAATGTTAGTTGGTAGAAGGACGTGTCGATGTTCTTGACACGAGAGTTCTGAATTGGTCCTTGTTGTTGATGATGGAGGGGAGGGGGGGCACCGATGGGTGTGACTCAATCGACGTACGTTCCCACAACCAGATATGTGGAGCCTCGAATAACCATTCAGAATACCAGGAACTCAGGTGTAGTCACCACTTGAAGAATGATGTGTAGTTGCCTGGGTTTGGTTCTAGCTGAACCACAGTTGTAGAGTATACAGATTGAAGTGACATCTCGTAACCCAAGTTGGGTTGTCCTCCGTCGAACACACTCGGCTTTGTGCCGAATGACCCTAGCCGGCACTGAAGGCTAGAATGACCCTAGCCGGCACTGAAGGCTAGAATGACCCTAGCCGGCACTGAAGGCTAGAATGACCCTATCCGGCACTGAAGGCTAGAATGACCCTAGTCGGCACTGAAGGCTAGAATGACCCTAGCCGGCACTGAAGGCTAGAATGAAAAGAGAAACATAGTTACCCACCACTCGATCAATCACTCTCATGGTAGGCATATGGCCTTTAAAGGAAATGATGAGGATTTCCACAAATGAACTACTTGAAAAATAAAGTTAAGGCAGGAATAACTAAGTCTCAAAATTAAACATAAGAGTGAAGCTCTTAGACAAAACAAAATAAAATTAAGATAGAAACAGTGGCGAATACTTACAGATGTGTTGGGAGCTGCTAGTCAAGGGATTATCCCCTTGGTCAGAGCCTCGCACGTCACCTCTCACCGAGTGGAGAAAGGGGAGGGGAATAGCTGGAGCTATACATTCACCCTACCTTAACAAGCAGACTGAAAAACAAACTATCACCATACATTCACGCTTTCATTACTCCTATCTATTGAACTTTTCCCTCACACTTTCCCATATAAGCAGAAATCGCGAGAAAAAAGTTAAAAAAAAAATGAAAAGTCACGTATGGTCCCAATATTCTACTGACTGTCACGACTTAACCAGTCAGAAAAATAATTAGATGAACCCTTGATATACACTGTATGAAACTTAAAAGCCTGGAGTGCCAAAGTTCACCTCAAGAGGCGACTGTTGGTTCCCTTAAAAGTCTCTAGGTATATCAAAGGTTTATGATCCGTTTCTAAAATGAATTCCTTACCTAGTAAATAAAATTTAAGTTTGGAGATACCCCACACAAGGGCCAAACATTCCTTTTCAATGGTGGAGTATCTCGTTTCTACAGGTAGTAGTTTCCGGCTCAGGAAGCATACAGGGAATGTGGTACCGTCATGATACTGTAATAACACTGCACCTAAGCCGGTATTGGAGGCATCAGTTCTTAAACAAGAAAGCTTACTAATATCGGGAATCTTAAGTATCGGGTCTTTAAAGAAAATGTCTTTAATTTCATTAAACTTTTTTCGAGATATGTCGGAAAGTTTAAGAGGTTCCCTCAGACTTTTTAAGGTAGTCCGATAAGATTCCAGTAAGGTCTGTAATGCTGGGGATAAACTTGGCATAGAAATTTACAGAACCGAGGAAGCTACGTATGAGCTTTCTAATGCACACATTGAAGTACAATGTATGCAGTGAACGGAATACAACTAATTAATACAGTGTCTTAGTAAAACGGGTTGCCTTTATTGCTAGTGAAAGGTTCTTAATATAGGGGATAGGAGCTATCCTCTGATCAAACCAGGTTACTAACTCTTCCAAGGGCGGCCAGACAGGCTTAATGCATTCCCATGAATATAATTAGTTTTCCTTTACTTAATGCATTAACAGTAATTATAGAGGTACTGATTATTAGTAAATAGTTTTAGAATTTGCTTCCGTTTCCATCATTTTTGTCCAAATTTCGATATAATTTTGATACAGTATTTTCTTTATCCATGTCTTTTTTCGTGTCGTCTGTGTCAGAGAGTGGCCTCTAAAAGAGACTTTTATTTTTCTAACTTTGCCTTATTTGTCGTTTTAAAAAGTTCAGATCATCCAAGGAGTTTTATATACAACTGATATACACCTTTTCAGACACAGCAGCATCATGGAATCTTGGTGCAGAGGACATCTCCATAACTACTTACTACAAACCATACCACGGGCGGGGTTCGAACCCGCGATCAGAGAACCAGCTGGCCCAGTGGCTAGCGCGTCGGTCTGGAGTTTTATGACTCTCTGATCGTGGGTTCTAACCCCGCCCGTGGAATGGTTTGTTTGCAATCGTGTCATTACGATTCCGTGAGTCATGATGACTACTTACTACCACTGGACCACCTTATGAGCATGACCTGCTTCCACTGGGGAAACAATCTACAAGTGACGATGCCTTCATGTTATCTGACTCCAGTATATAAGCCCACGTCTTGCTTCCAGTGCATCTTACCAGTGGTTATAATCATAATCATGATTATTAAAGAGGTGGACCGGTAAGCCAGTGGAAGTCCTCGGTCAGATGACCAAAAGCTCCAGTTGTGGGTCATCATATGACTAAGACCCGCGTCAAGAAACACTTGTCCTGTTTCATAAGGGACTGACTACCTCTTTCTCTACCTTTCCAGTCTTCTGTATTGTATTGATGAAGGCAATGGATGGCGAAACGTCTACATAATAAAGATACCCTGATGTTGTACATATGTCTAATTCATCAAATTCGTTATAGATCAAAATGTCTTTTATTATCTGTTATCACATACGGTATTATGTACCGTCTCTTACTGTTTGTGCTCTCACTATCTGTTTCTACAAGTTCTCCAGTTAGGACAAGCACTTTAGCACGATTGCTAAAGTGCTTGCCCTTTAGCAATCGTGCTAAAGGGCAAGCACAATATTTGTTATTCTCAGTTAGGTTTGTCTCATCATGCAGGTTAACATGCATTAATGCCCTAATAACCCGAAAATAACGAAACTAAAAAAAATGACGGGTGGCTCACGTCTGCCGGCGTAAGGCGTATCTTGAAATTTAGTGCATGTGTTCTTACACCCTGGGTAACAAATGTGGTGCTGGGTTGGTCTCTGACAGGTGCTTCTCTCTCTCTCTCTCTCTCTCTCTCTCTCTCTCTCTCTCTCTCTCTTTCTCTCTCTCTTTGTCCTCCCTCTCTTTGTCCTCCCTCTCTTCCTCTCTCTACCCCTCTTTCCCTCCCTCTCTTTCTCTCTCTTGTGAGTAGATCCTAGAATGCTTAACTTTAGCACTCTTTAGACTGCTCTATCCTGAGTGCGAGTTGGCGTCAGTCACAGTGACTGCGGTGGTAGTGCGTTGCGTGTTGCGGTAAAGTTTTCATCATTCGGGACCTCGAAATAACCTTTAGGCGAGCCGGGATTGTATTGGCAGGTGGATGTTTGTGTCCTGACGTGCAGGAGTGAGTGTAGCTGCCTGGGGTAGACTGAAGTAAATAGCAGCGTTTCCTTTTTAAGTACAAGTAAGGGAAGCAATATATAGCATGATAGTGTAATGTCCACTTTCTTTGATTTCTTCTCACGTGAGTGCACGAGAAAGGCAGATGGAAGGAGACTTCCCTCGGTTCACATCGAGGCTGTCTGCTGGGAAAGACGAGTTACATTTAAGCTTCATCTAATTCTATCCAGATTGTTAGGTTTACGATAGTAGAGAATAAGGCTCTCTCCCCGACTGGTAAAAGATGAGTGAAATTATTTCACGACATATGGAGAAATATGCTTGTATATTTAGAGGAGAGATGAAAGCAGAGTTTAGTTACTACTACAAGGAGTTCCACAGCCACTACTTCTACTTATATTCTTATTCTTATTATTATTCCCTTGATGGCTTATTGACAGCTGATCATCCTGATGTAGTTCTTGAACTGTCAGCAATACGTCGACGACATCCATTCCCTGTAAAGCATACAATTAGTATGTGCAAAGAACCTTTCCAGTTGGTTCTTAAATGACTGTTATTTCATTACTCTATAATACTGTTTGCAGGAAAACTTTCCCAACATTTATGCTACAAATATTGCCTTGAAATTTCGTTATTGTTTAGAGTTATTGACTCGCTTTGCACTTCAAATTGTTTTTCCCGTTTAAATGTACTAAAACCATTGCCCATCTTAAAGGTTTGAATGAGATCTTGCAATGTCGTCCCCTAAGAGAAAACTGATCAAGTATTTTTGAGTGTTTATTGACATGGTATGTTTCTAAGAGATAGTACGAGCTACGTTGCCCTTTTCTAGTTTATCTTCGTCCTTTGAGTAATTTGGGGATAAAATTTTGACAGCATATTTTAGGTACGGTCTACCAAGTACATTTATATTCGAAAATTTCAGCAATGAAAACTTGCATTGTGTTGGCTTTGCTGCCCCAAGGTAAATAATGATACATTTATTATTATGCGGTTATCATTTTCGTCGTATTAGATTCCAAGCATTTTGTACTCACATTTGAGAATTTTTAATTAAAATGCGCCAGGCTACCCATGCCTCTGAATGGCCAAAACAATTAGCAGTGGTTCCTGTCTATTCCCCATTTTGGTTCATCCTCGAAATTTGTTGTATTAGATGTTAACAGTATTTAAATTATGAAAAGGAATAGACTAGTAACGGATCTCTGAGGCAATCCACTCTTAATGTCTATCTACTCAAATACTTCTCTCTGTACCTTCTATTGGTAAGTCAGTCATTAATCCTGCCATGACATTTGCCTCCTATACCATGCGACTTTACTGTGATTAGCAATCTTTAACGATTTTTAGAAATCTTAATACACTGTTCTATATATCCTAGGGCTTTTCCGTCTCGGTTTTAATGTATGTATAATTGAAGCATTCTAGTACCTTTTCAGAGGTGATATTTTATTGTAAAATCTATATTGATTTCCGGGTGGCCCATGGCCTGGTGGAAAAGCTCTCTCTTCACATACTGAGAGTTCGGGTTCGATTCCTGGCAAGGGTGGAAACATTGGGCGTGTTCCCTTACGCCGGTTGTCTATGTTCACCCATCAGTAAAATGGGTACTTGGGTGTTAGTCGACTGGTGTGCGTTGCATCCTGGGACGAAATTGACTTAATTTGCCAGAAAAGCTCTGCATAACAAGGGGCTTTCTATATGTCATTGATGTCAGCTAGTACTGTATACCTTGTACATGTACTTGCAGAAATAAAGATTATTATTATTACTATTATTATTATTATTATTATTATTATTATAATCCAGACAATTTAGAGTCTTGTGCCTAATAACAGACTTCGTTTGTTTCCTTAAAATTGATGAAGAGGGCGTATGTTGTATCTCCCTTTTTCGAAATTGTGGGTAGCATTTGCCAGTTTCCAATCGTTTGGCACCTTGCTGTCTAATGATGTGCTATATATTTCTGTTTGTGGGTACACAATTTGATATCCCCATTCTTTTATAACTCTAGTGTGTAATTCGTCTGATTCTGACGACTTACTAATATTCAGTTTCTCTAACTATTCTAATGTCAAGGATGCGAAATACGTTAATATCTAGTTTATCAGATTCAGGTCGGACAAGGAAATTTTGTGGCCTAGGAATGTTGGTGTCATGTTTAGCAATATATATACTATATATATATATATATATATATATATATATATATATATATATATACAGAGAGAGAGAGAGAGAGAGAGCGATGAAAGCTGTGTTGAGTATGGATGCCATATTCTTGGTATTTTTTTCATTGGTTATTGTTGGCTAGAAGTTCTAATGTTGCATTTATCTTTATTTTCCCTAACGAATTTGAAGAATTCTATGGAGTTAGGTTTTCAGCTTAGTTTGGGCTACTTTCTGACGTTAAATAATATCTCTAGTAATACGGTCAGTGGTCACGTGTGGTCATACCTGTCCTAAGCTGTCTGGGAATTAGCGTGGGGTGATACCGAGCACATGGCTCACTGCAGTGTTTTAGAATCTCAGGTTGAAGTGTTGAAGAAGGAGGTTCTACTACTTCAGGAGGAAAATAGGAGGCTGAAGCTTCGCCTAGATGGGTGTGGGAGTGAGTGTGAGATGGTTGGAGCTGGTAAGGAGGAAATGGTTACCAACAGTGAAAGTGGCAGCCGCTTTAAGTGGCAAGTGGTTCACAATTCAGGAAGAAGGAAGATAAAGAAGGTTAATAGTGAAGATGTGAAGGTAGGAAATCGATTCTCTGTTCTCCAGGACGAGTGTACTTCAGTGGTCAGTGAGGTTAAAGGTACCACTGACTCCCCTGCTAATCAAGGTAAGAATATTCTGATTGTGGGAGACTCTCAGGTAAGATATATGGACCGTGCCTTTTGTAACAGAGACAGGAAGGTCAGACAGAGGGTGTGCCTCCCAGGAGCTGGTATTGGTGACATAGTCAGCAGGTTGGATAATATTATGTCAGGTAATGGGAACAAGCCTATTATCTGTCTTAGTGCTGGTGGTAATGACATTGGGAAGGGCAGAAGACAGGAGCTACTAGATAAGTATAGGTCAGCCATAGAAGTCGTTAGGTCTAAGGGAGGTATCCCAATCATATGTAGCATTTTGCCTAGAAAGGGAGTGGGCAATGAATGGATGTCTAGGGCAATTGGTATAAATTGCTGGCTAGACAGGTACTGCAAGGAACTTGCAATTCCATTCATTGATAACTGGGACAAATTCTATGGCAAACGTGATATGTATGCAAGGGATGGGGTTCATCTCTCTGGGGCTGGAGTGGTTGCATTAGCCAATTCGATTGAGGGGTCATTCGAGACTTGTCTAGGACTTTAAACTGATAGATTATAGAGGTATGGGTGTTTGTGGGAAACAATCAGGCTGTGGTATTAGGCCTGGAAACAGCAGATATTTCCAGGATACCCCAGGGTTATGTTTAAAAGATAAGATTCAAAATAAAGTTGTTTGTAAATGCAAAACAATTGATCAACAAACAAAGAGAGATAGTAGAGGGCAACGAGTGACTAGCTCCTTGAGGTTTACTATACAAATAGTAGGAGTCTAAGAAATAAGATAGATGAGCTAAGATTACTTGCAAGTGCAGGTAATATAGATATTATTGCTATAACAGAGACCTGGTTCAACCTGAAAGATAGAGAAATGCCTTCCGAGTGCAACATTCAGGGTTACAAACTATTCCACACTGATAGGGTCAACAGGAAGGGTGGTGGAGTGCGATGTATGTCAGAGATAATTTAAATTGTTGTGTTAGACAAGATATAAGATTAGAAACAGCTGACACAGAATCTGTTTGGCTACAGTTTCTCGAGGGTCGTGAAAAATTAATTTTGGGTGTGATTTACAGACCCCAAGCCTGGATAGGGAGCGCAGTAAGCTGCTATGGGACGAAATTCATAAGGCGTCTAGATATGAAAATGTTGTGTTAATGGGAGATTTTAACTTTAGACACATTGATTGGAACAATGTGACAGGTAATCTTGAGTCTAGTGACTTTCTTGATACGGTTCAGGATTGTTTTTAAAACAGTTTGTGACAGAACCAACTAGAGGTAGCAACTTGCTTGATTTGGTTCTTGCTAACAAAGAATCACTAATTAATAATCTTGAGGTTAATGAAGAGCTTGGGGGAAAACGATCACAAATCACTTAGTTTTAATATATCATGGAATTACCCAGGTAACTGCAATCAAGTCTCAGTTCCAGACTTTCGTGTAGCCGACTTCATGGGGCTGAGAAATTACCTAGGTGGGCTAAATTGGGATGACCTGACTATGGGTCAGGTAGATGGTTTTGGTTGCCAATATGACGTTTTTCAGAGCTTAGTTCTAGCTGCCCAGACAACTTTTGTTCCAAGTAGGGAAATTAGATCTAACAAAAATGATCCTAAATGGATGAACAATAGATTAAAACATCTCATTGGTCAAAAGAGAGGCATATATAGGCGTATCAAAGAGGGGATGGACAGATAAGAAATCAATATTTTCAATTAAGAGAGAAATAAAAAAGGAATAAGAAAAGCAAAAGGGATTATGAGGCTAAGGTCGCAAGGATTCGAAGACTAACCCAAAAGGGTTCTTTCAGGTATACAGAAGTAAGATTAGGGACAAGATAGGCCCACTTAAGAGTAACTCAGGACAGATCACGGACAGTGATAAGGATATGTGTGAAATTTTCAATACTTACTTCCTCTCAGTTTTTACTCAGGAAGATACTAGCAGAATTCCAGAAATAATAAATTATGTAGAGCTGGAAGATAACAGACTATGCTCGATTGGGGTAACTAGTGACATGGTCCTCAGACAAATAGAGAAATTAAAACCTAACAAATCCCCAGGCCCTGATGAACTGTTTGCAAGAGTTTTAAAGGAATGTAAAGAGGAACTTAGCAAACCTTTGGCAATCTTTTCAATATATCACTACAAACTGGCATAGTGCCAGACAAGTGGAAAAGGGCAAATGTAATACCTATTTACAAGGCAGGTGACAGGTCCTTATCTTCGAACTATAGACCAATAAGCCTTACCTCCATAGTTGGTAAATTTATGGAATCAATAATTGCCGAGGCAATTCGTAGCCATCTTGAAAAGCATAAATTGATTAATGAATCTCAACACGGTTTTACAAAGGGGCGTTCATGTCTTACGAATTTACTAACTTTTTCACTAAGGTGTTTGAGGAAGTAGATCATGGTAATGAATATGATATTGTGTATATGGACTTCAGTAAGGCTTTCGATAAAGTTCCACATCAGAGGCTACTGAGGAAACTTAAGGCACACGGAATAGGAGGAGAAATTTTTTCCTGGGTAGAGGCATGGTTGACTAATAGGCGGCAGAGAGTTTGCATAAATGGAGAGAAATCAGAATGGGGGCGTGTCTCAAGCGGTGTTCCACAGGGGTCAGTTTTGGGCCCCTGTTGTTTACAATTTACATAAACGACATAGATGAGGGAATAAATAGTAGCATAAGTAAATTTGCTGATGACACCAAAATAGGCCGTCCAATTCATTCAAACGAGGACATTAGAGCACTCCAGGATGATTTGAATAGACTGATGCAGTGGTCGGAGAAGTGGCAGATGCAGTTTAATGTAAACAAATGCAAAGTTCTAAATGTTGGGCAGGACAATAACCATGCCACATATAAGCTGAATAATATAGATCTTATTACTTGTAATTGCGAGAAGGATTTAGGAGTTCTGGTTAGTAGTAATCTGAAGCCTAGACAACAGTGCATAAGTGTTCGCAATAAAGCTAACAGAATCCTTGGCTTCATATCAAGAAGTATAAATAACAGAAGTCCTCAGGTTGTTCTTCAACTCTATATATCTTTGGTTAGGCCTCATTTAGATTATGCTGCACAGTTCTGGTCACCGTATTACAGAATGGATATAAATGCACTGGAAAACGTACAGAGGAGGATGACAAAGTTGATCCCATGTATCAGAAATCTTCCCTATGAGGATAGACTGAGGGCCCTGAATCTGCACTCTCTAGAAAGGCGTAGAATTAGGGGGGATATGATTGAGGTGTACAAATGGAAAACAGGAATAAACAAAGGGGATGTAAATAGCGTGCTGAAAATATCCAACCAAGACAGGACTCGCAGCAATGGTTTCAAGTTGGAAAAGTTCAGATTCAGGAAGGATATAGGAAAGCACTGGTTTGGTAATAGAGTTGTGGATGAGTGGAACAAACTCCCGAGTACCGTCATAGATGCTGGGACGTTGTGTAGTTTTAAAAATAGGTTGGATAAATACATGAGTGGGTGTGGATGGGTGTGAGCTTGTACTAGGTCAGATGCAGTGCTCCTTCCTTAAGTGAATGTAACCTGACCTGTACTAATTCCTTAAGTGGAAGTGACCTGACCAGGTGGTCGGCTGGACAATTATATGAGTGGGTGCGGTTGGGTGTGAATTGGTCCTGACTAGGTTGTGCTACTAGGTCAGATGCAGTGCTCCTTCCTTAAGTGAATGTAACCTGACCTGGCTGGGTCGGGGCATTGGCTTAAGCCGTTGGAGATTTGGACCTGCCTCGCATGGGCCAGTAGGCCTGCTGCAGTGTTCCTTCTTTCTTATGTTCTTATGTTCTTATGTTCTAAGTCCTTTTGCTCTTCTCGGCTTTGTAGTTTAACTTGCTCCTAAATTGTAATTCATATATTGTCTTTTTCTAGCTTTCCTGATTTTAATAACCTTTCACTAGCATAACCTCACACTTACACGCTTGTCCAATTATATAATTACCTGTAGTCATTCCTTCAGTTTTTCCAGGTTATCTCGTAGTCTTTCCCTATTATCGCCAGTGCATATATTCTCCCCATCACCTTGCCTTGTCCTTAGACAGGAATAAATATGATTCAGTATCTCCAGACATTTCGTTTACGAAATAACTGGAGGGACTGTACCGTTTCCAATAAGGAACCTTATGGTACATGATTCGTTACGATCGTCCATACCTTTACCTCTTCCGTAACTATCCCATGCTGTCTTCTGCCGCACAGATATTTTCTGAACCCTAGATGTAAACACAGAATTATCCGTGCCGATTCTTCCAGTTTGTGGACTTGTCTTTTCTTGGAAAATTGTCAAATACCTATTTACATTCCAGAAATACACTGTACAATCCACTCACCACTTGGTTTTCTGTTTAATCTCTGTTAGTCTGTGATAGAATTCCATTACGTTTGAATGATCGGATTTCTGTTTTTTCTAAATCCTTACTGGCTGTCATTTATGACTGTTTTCACCTATATGTATTCTCATTAAAATGGTTGCAGGGATCGATTCACAGCTCCTGGCCCCGCCTTTACGCTAGTCGCTACTAGGTCACTCTCTCCCCGCTCCAAGAGCCGTATCATACCTCTTCTTAAAATTATGTATGGATCTTTCCTCCATTACTTCACTCTCCAGATTATTCCACTTCCTGACAACTCTAAGAAATTCTTCCTAACATCCCTGTGGCTCATCTGAGTTTTCAACTTTCAATTGTGACCCCTTGTTCTTGTGTCCCATCTCTGAAACATTCTAGCCCTGTCCACCTTGTCAATTCTTCTCAGTATTTTATACGTCCCTCCTATCCTCTAGTGTCATCAGGTTGAATTCCCTTAACCTTTCCTCATAAGACATACCCTTTAGCTCTGGAACTAGTTTTGTTGCAAACTTCTGTACTTTCTCTAGTTTCTTGACGTGCTTGACCAGATGTGGGTTCCATACTGTTGCTGCATACCCGAATATGGGTCTGACGTACATGGTGTTCAGTGCCGTGAATGACTCCTTACTTAGATTTCGAAATGCTATTCTTAGGTTTGTCTGGCGCCCATATACTGCAGCGGTTATTTGATTGATGTTCGCCTCAGGGGGACGTGCTCTGTATAATGTTCACCCCATTTTTCCTTAAGTGAGGTTTACAGCCTTTGATCCCCTAGCCTGTACTTCGTCTGTCGTCTTCTTCGTCCTTCGCCAAGCTTCATAACTTTGCACTTCCGTGGGGTTAAACTCCAAGAGCCATTTGTCGGATCAGGCTTGCAGCCTGTTCTGATGCCCTTGTAATCTTACCTGATCCTCGTCCGCTTGCATTCTCCTCATTTGTTTCACATCATCGGCGAACAGTGACACCTGTGATTCTATTTCTTCCATCATATTATTTACATATACAAGAAACAGCACCAAATTTAGGACTGACCCTTGTGGAATCCCTCACTCGACACATGGGCCCACTCTGACACGTACTAACACTCATTGTTTCCTTCCTGTCAGGTATTCCCTGATCCATTGCAGTGCTTTTCCTTCTAGGGAAAATCACTGCACAGAGTCTCTCATTTGCTCAGAACTACTAAACACCTCAAATGATGTAGTTGAAGTTTTGGCGGTAAAGATTGAAAACCAAAACCTTGTCATTGTTGTGATATACAAGCCTCCAGACGTAACTTCTCAGCAATTCCAGGAGCAGCTTTTGAAAATTGACCACTGTCTGGAAAATCTCCCAACTCTTGCCCCAAACATCTTACTACTAGGAGATTTCAACTTGAGACACCTAAACTGGAGGAGAATAGAAAACAATGTTTTAGCAGAGATCACCCCAGGAGGCAGCTCAGATGCAAATTCACACACACATGAACTATTAAATATCTGCACTAAATTCACCTTAAACCAGCAAATATTAGAGCCTACAAGACTAGAAAATACCCTGTACATCATCTTCACTAACAACGACGATCTGATACGTAATATAACCGTATCAAAGACAATACACTCAAATCACAACATAATAGAGGTACAGACATGTATGCACAGGGCTCCTGACCAACAAAATGTGATTAGTCATGAAGGCCTCTTCACAAAATTAAATTTCAATAACAAAAATATACAGTGGGATCATGTCAACCATGTCCTAAATGAAACAAGCTGGGAAGATATCCTAAACAACACGGATCCGAACATTTGCCTAGAAAAAATGAACTCTGTGGTTCTTGAGATCTACTCAAGACACATTCCATTAATTAAGGAAAAGAAAGAGAAGATGTAAACTAGAAAGAGAGAGACACTCCCTATATAGACGAAGGCGAAGAGTCACAGAGCTGCTGAGAGGGGCCAATATATCTGAAATACGAAGGGAGGCACTGGTCACTGAAATTACAAATATCGAACTTAAGCTGAAGGAATCTTACAGGAGACAAGAATCACAGGAAGAACTAAAAGCCATAAAGGAAATTGAAAAAAAAAAAAAAAAAATACTTCTTCTCTTATGCCAAATCTAAGGGGAAAACAACATCCAGTACTGGGCCCCTGCTTAGGCGGGATGGGATATTCACAGAAATGAGTGAGATATTAAAGTCCCAATACGACTCAGTGTTCAGTGAGCCGCTGCTCAGACTAAGGGTCGAAAATTCAAATGAATTCTTCATGAACGAAACCCAAAATCTGGTCATCTCAAAAATCTCGGATATTATCCTAATTTCGCAAGACTTTGAAAAGGCAATAAATGACATGCCCATGCACTCTGCCCCAGGCCCTGACTCATGGAACTCCGTGTTCATCAAGAATTGCAAGAAGCCCCTGTCACGTGCCTTCAGCATTATATGGAGAGGGAGCATGGACACAGGGGTCATCCCACACACACTAAAAACAACAGACATAGCCCCACTCCACAAAGGTGGCAGTAATGCAATTGCAAAGAACTACAAACCGATAGCACTAACATCCCATATAAAAATATTTGAGCGGGTTCTAGATACCCATCAATTACACCACTCAGGGCAACACGGGTTTAGAGCAGGTCGCTCCTGCCTGTCCCAGCTACTAGACCACTATGACAAGGTCCTGGATGCTGTAGATGATAAACAAAATGCAGATGTAGTATACAGACTTTGCAAAAGCTTTCTACAAATGTGACCATGGTGTAATAGCACACAAAATGGATCTATAACTTCCTGACAAATAGAATACACAGAGTAAAGTCCCAGGCAGCTACGGTGAAAAGCTCTGTTTCACAAGGCACAGTACTCACTCCCATTCTATTCCTCATCCTCATTTCTGACATAGAGATGTAAGCCATAGCTCCGTGTCTTCCTTTGCTGATGACACCCGGATTGCCATTGCAGTGACCTGCATCGAAGACACCGCAAGACTCCAAGCGAACATCAAACAAATCTTCAAATGGGCCACTCAAAACAATATGAAGTTCAACGAGGAGAAATTCCAACTACTTAGACATGGAAAACTTGAGGAAATTAAAAATAGAGCGAAAAAGTAATGTATACCTGGAGTATTCCTGGAGAGGGTTCCGGGAGTCAACGCCCCCGCGGTCCGGTCTGTGACCAGGCCTCATGATGGATCAGGGCCTGAAAACCAGGCTGTTACTGGTGAAGGACCTGGGAGTGACAATGTCAGAGGATCTCGACTTCATAGACCACAACAATGTATCTACCGCATCTGTTAGGAAAATGATAGGATGGATGATGAGAACTTTCAAAACTAGGGACGCCAAGCCCATGTTTCTCTTCAAATCGCTTGTTCTCTATAGGCTGGAATACTGCTGTACACTAACGGCCCCCTTCAAGGCTGGCAACATTGCTAACCTGGAGAGTGTACAAAGAACTTTCACGGCACACACAAGTGCGATAAGGCACCTAAATTACTGGGAATGGTTGAAGGTCCTTGATCTGTATTCCCTGGAATGCAGGCGAGAGAGATGCATGATAATATACACTTGGAAGGTCCTGGAGGGATTGGTACCAAACCTGCACACGAAAATCACTCCCTATGAAAGCAAAAGACTCGGCAGGAGATGTAACATTCCCCCAGTGAAAAGCAGGGGTGACACGAGTACATTGAGAGACAGCACAATAAGTGTCCGGTGCCCAAGACTGTTCAACAGCCTCCCAGCATACATAAGGGTATTACCAATAGACCCCTGGCTGTTTTCAAGAATGCACTGGACAGGCACCTAAAGTCAGTACCTGACCAACCTGGCTGTGGTTCGTACGTCAGTTTGCGTGCGGCCAGCAGTAACAGTCTGGTTGATCAGACCCTGATCCACCATGAGGACTGGTCTCAGACCGAGCCGCGGGGGCATTGACCCCCTAAACCCTCTCCAGGTAAACTATACCTGCCATCTCCCATAGTTTTTGAACCAGACTCTTTTGTGGTACTGTGTCGAAAGCCTTTCACAAAAAGATGCAATTTTCCCATCCCTCTCTCTCCTGTCTTAGTTCTGTTATCCTGTCGTAGAACTCAAGTAGATTTGTGACACAGGATTTCCCATCCCTGAAACCATGCTGATTGTCATGCATGAGCCCAATCCTTTCTCTGTGCTCCACCACTCTTCTGATAATCTTCTCCATGACTACATAATATACATGTCAGTAACGCTGGCCTATAGTTTAATGCTGCCTATATATCTCCTTTCTTAAAAATTGGAACTACATTTGCTGTCTTTCACACCTCAGGCAGTTGCCCTGTTTCAATAGATTTACTGAAGATTGCTGCTAGCGGCACACAGAGTTCCTGTTTCCTCTGTCAGGACCCATGGAGAAATGTTATCTGGGCCCACCGCCTTCGAGGTATCTAGTTTACCTAGCAGTTTCTCCACCTCCTCCTTTATTATGTGCAGTGTGTCCAGCACTTGCTGGTGCATCCTACCGCCTTGGTTCGCTGAAAGCATTTTTGTTTCCACTGTGAATACTTCTCTAAATGTTGTGTTAAGCTCTTCACATACTTCCTGGTCACTTTTTGTGAGCTCTCCTCCGACCTTCCTCAGCCTGATTACATAATCCTGGTTTTCCTCCTGATGTGACTGTATAACAACTTTGGTTCAGATTTGGCTTTTGATGCTATGTCATTCTCATATTGCTTCTGGGCCTCTCTTCTTATCCATGCATATTCATTTCTGGTTCTTCTACTCAACTCCTTGTTTTCTTGAGTACTTTGTCACCCACAATTTTTCCATGCTCTAGCACACTTGGCTTTGGCCTCTTTACACCTCTAGGTAAACTATGGGCTCACTTTTGTCTTTCTATTTTTTATCTCACCCCTTGATATGAACTTCTCTTCCTCCCTGCATTTTGTGGTCACTTGTTCCATTATTTCATTTACTGTCTTTCCCTCTAGTTCTCTTTCCCACTGCATAAATCGCCTCATACCTATGTAGTCCCTCATTATGAAGTTTGGCTTCTCCTGTCCTCGTACTGCTTCATTCTCCACTGTTAACTCTACAAGGAATTCGAAACTCTGGACCACGTGATCACTAGCGCCAAGGGGCCTTTCATGTGTAATATCCCATTTGTCTGATCTGTTCAAGGTTAATACGAGGTCCAGCCTTGCTGCAACATCCTCTCTTCTCTCTCTCTCTTGTTGTATCCCTAACATGATGGTGCACCAAATTTTCCAATACTGTCTCCATCATCTTAGCCCTCCACGTTTCTTGTCCCCCATGTGGCTCTAGGTTTTCCCAATCAATCTCCTTGTGATTGAAATCTCCCATGACAAGTAACTTTGTCTTGGTTTCTTGCTGTTCAGTGGTGGGTTGTACATCACTAGGAAGTCATCTGCTTCCCCTCTATCCAATCCTCCTATTTCCTCAAAACTCCACTGGTTTTTGATGAACAGTACAACTTCTCCCCGTCTGTTCCCTCTGTCTTTCCTCGGGATCTGATATCCATTTGGAAAGATTGCATGTGTGTGTGTGTGTTTGTGTGTGTGTGTGTGTGTGTGTGTGTGTGTGTTGTGTGTGTGTGTGTGTGTGTGTGTGTGTGTGCGTGCATTGAAAGATGATTGTGGATTAATTTATGTGTGAATTGTGGTAAAAATATATGAGTTCGTCTTACCAACCCTTAAATAACTTAAGCATATTTTAAGTCACAAAGGTTATTTGTTTCATAAGATGCATTCTTTTTAATCTTTCAGACGAAGAGAGTCCTTGAATGAGCTGGAAGCCTTTAAGATACTTTGAAATTTTTCTGGGCAGCTTTTTAATCAAACGAGTCTTTAAAAAGAAGGAAAACCTTAAACTTAGTGTTAGAGTCTTCCAGATAGTATAGAAGTTGCCAAGTTTGCTTGGAAGTTTCTGAGATTGCCTTGAAGTCTGTGGAGGGTCATTACAACTACATGTGTTTCAGTCGTTAAGCGACCCGAGAAAGGAAACTCAGTGTCTCATTAGCATAGTTCACTCTACCTCAGTATAAACGAAAGGAACATTGCAGTGTGATGCATAAACTTAAAATGCAGTTAAATGTCAACATTGAAGATCTGACGCCAATCAGAAGAGGCATTAACATGTTATCGAGTGGAAATAAATATCCATATATTTTTCTTTAAAAATTACAAATTGCCACCTACACAACCCAAAACCAATTCGAACCTTCCACTAAGATAAGAGACTGAGAGAATAAAGCCAATAAGAGGAGACATTCCTAAGTTAATTCACAGGGACCAGTACACTAGAAAATATTCATCAGAAGAGGTATTCACCCCATATTGGTCAGAATATAAGGATTCTGACCATTGTCTATGGCATTGTGATAAAGAACGAGATATCTGTTGATTGGATGATAAGGATGTGCTATGAAGGTGTGGAGCTCATCAGCCACACGCCAGGTGTAAGCAATTACTGGCGGGTAAGCAAGCCACTCAAGTGTTACAACGTCTGCTTGGCTCGTGTTGAGTTGCTCACCTGGTACACCGTCACCAGATTAACTTCATTAGTACCTTCATTACTGAGCCGCAGTTGAGGCCTCATGGAGAACTGACTGAGAATCTACCATGTTTTACCTTCTTTGAATGACTTGCTTTCACGATTTCTACGACGAACCTTAAACTTACAAAGAACTTAATAGCTTATTTTGATTTTTTTTTATAATTTAATAATTCATAACAAAATTCAATTTGATGTATTACAAAAAAAAAAAAATGGCGACCACCACTTTCCTATGGTCTTGACAGCCACTTCATGGCCGACGTCTGTGTTGGAAAGTGGTCATTATATTGTATTTCATGATGCGCTAAGCCCGTGCGAGTCATTCAGCACAAGGATTGGTCGAGGATTTATCCTTCATCCATTATTCGCGACTCTAGCTAGACATCCTGTGTAAATTCCCGTGTTCAAGTTGTTTCCCCATGAAGTAACTAGAGAATGTTGGACAACAGGTTTACGATCTTGACTAAAAGAAAATGTTGCGTGAAGCAGATAACTGTACTGTGTGAACCAGCGAGTAATTACGACGCTTTTATTCTGCGTCATTATATGTATCTGTTGTTGGAAATCGCTGGATATGACTTGCTCTTTCTGTCTTTAGAAGTTCTTGTTTTGCCTTGAATCTTAATTAGTAAGTTGTACATAAATTGCATACACTACTATTAATGAGGCCTGGTCACAGACCGGGCCGCTGGGGCGTTGACCCCCGAAACCCTCTCCAGTACCGACAAAGAGAATAAAACACTTGTGCAACATCTGGCTTTATCAATACAAGGACATAATGTAAAGAATTATATACAAAAGATGAGGTAATCAGTCCCTCTGCCTTCGAGTTAGTGAAGAGCACCGTAGTGATGAAGGATCTGAAGCACAGTCACGAAAATTGGCGCTTATATACTGGCGACAAGTGAAGGACGTGCAGCAACAGAAGGCATTTTCACTGGTAGGCGGGAATCCCTAGTGGAAATAGTTTATACCCGAGACTGCGGTGCTCTTCACCAACTCCAAGACTGATCACCTCATCTTTTGTATATAATTCTTCACATTATGTCCTTGTATAGTACTGATGAAGCCACTAGTTGGAGAAACGTTTACAAGTAAAGATACCTAAATGTTTCACATATGTCTACTTCTTCGCTTAATTAGTACATTGTAACAATACATTTTTCATGAATTCATTTGATTATGGTTTTTGTATTATATTTGTAACTTTTGTCATAACTGAATATAATTTATAATCTTTTCAGATAAAATGGGCCGATTAGCATCTCTGAGCTTGAGGGTGAGTACGATGGCATTGCCAGCAGCGTAAAATGTTTTAGTAAACTGTTGTCGGGAAAATGTATTAATATATGACAAACCCTTCTTGATTTCCGTCTCTCTCCACACTAGTTACTACATCTTTGTTGTGAGTAAGAATGAATTGAAGATGTGTTTGCTTCATTTGGCAATAATTAAAATGAATGGTGTTATAAGTGTGAATAAACACTTAATTAAGAAAAATCGTAAATATACACAAGCACACAAGTGTAAATTAATAAGTCACGACTTGACAATGACGCGGGATGGACTGACACGTCAGCCATTTTTTTTTTCACTTTGTTCAGGACATTGTCTTTTGACTTATTCTTTAAAACAAACATTAATTTCTTAAGAGTCATGAATAAAACAAGACACCTCGTAATTTACCTCAAATAGATGACTCTTTTTTTATGAAGTTTAAACATTATCCAAACCTTCGTGGAATATTGTGTGGTCTTATTAGTATCGACTGAGACAACACAAAACACAGTGTAGACTGTAGAGCTATATCAAGTTGTATATGCTACTTGATAAAGTCTAAATAAAGTGAAACCTTTCCCCATATCATATTGTTTTGGAACGCGTGCCTTAAGTATTCATTTATTAAAAAAATATGCATAATATATATATATATATATATATATATATATATATATATATATATATATATATATTATTTATACTGTGTGTGTCTACACTGAGAGTTGTTTCTGTCTTTCACTCGTCATCAAATCACAAACTGATTATTAAATATAAGTGAATTTCACTTCCGTGAACATGTGTTCTGGCATACCTGGGCAATGAGCCTTTCCCCTTATTGACAACTAGTTTAACACATTTTCACGCTCAGAGTGAACATATGTTGAGTCTTCATTACAGTTTTGATTGCTTTACATAAGACGTGTTGAAAGCAGTAGTTGTTAATCTTTTCAATTGCTTCTGCCCTTTTAGTTGACTTAATTTTTTTCGCACATCCTTTCAGAAATAACCTAAAATTTGAATTTCGTTCGCAAAACATTCATTTTTACAGCAAAAACATAAAGGTGAAGTAGGTTAATAATCTAGCTATGTTAAGTAAAAGGACACAAATGCAACTAATGTGACATTTTATTGTGGCAACATTTCGCTCTCCAGGAGCTTTATTAAGCTTGAAAAAGCTCCTGGAGAGCGAAACGTTGCCACAATAAAATGTCACATTAGTTGCATTTGTTTACTTTTGCTTAACATATTGTCGGTAATTCTACCAATATTAATATAATCAAGCTATGAATAAGAACTTACAAACCAGTGATGGTGCTAAAACGAGGCTCTTTTTTATAAATAGCAAAACAGACATGTGATCACTTGCACTGAGATCGTTGTTATCCTCTGCTTTTATGTGCAGACGGCTTAAAAAGCTCTTTCTCACAAATAGGTGTGGTATATGGCAAGATAACCTCCAAAACGTTTTCTGATAACTGTGGGGGGATGTTATGAGTTGGGCACACCGATAGGTTTCTACCCTCACTGATTCACATTTCATTCGGAATCCTTCATTAGCTGTCAGTTAATCCAGATCATCTTTCAATATATCACTCTCATCCATTAAAGTCAGAGTGAAAATAAATGTATTTCGTAATCATCCCTGAGCCACAGAAACATCTCCGTGGTGAAAATTACCTCGGATAGCCTAAGTGATTGTTTCGTTCAGCAACAATGGACAGTCTCTTTTTTTCATACCGGACCCGTAAGCCAGTGGAAGGCCAAAAACTCTAGTGGCGGGTCATCACAGGACTAAGTCCCACGTCAGGAAACACTTGTCCTCTTTCCTGACCAATCTTACCTAACCTAGCTCACCGAATGAAGAAATTTTGCAATGTTTCCATTCTGAATGAGATTTATCTAAATTTTAAGTTTTTGGGTGAAGATTGCCAAGATTTCCCCTGGCCTTGAACTTACTCATTCCTTTCCTTTGGATGTATATGCTCTGTTGGGGTGTGTGAGTATTAACTGTCTGTATAATCTTTAATTTATTAACTGACTGTAAGCTTTAATTTATTAACTGACTAGAACATATTCCTACAATTTAGTGAAATGTCAAAACACTAAGCTGTGTTGATATGTAAATGGCTTTGGTCTAAATATTACTGAATTATTATAGTGCTTTGATCTTCCCAGGAATATAATATCACTCCATAATTAGGATAATAATAATGTAGTTCACTGCTGCAAATTTTGTTAGAAAACAAGAACAGTAGACACGCTTTAGCTGTTTGTTATTAAAAATATTGATTTAATTTAGTGAATTTAGTATTCATCCAGAGTACACACAAAGCTCAATGACACTCACGGTTGCAAATTCACTGTTAGGTTCAAACCATCAAATTTTCCCCTGAGGATAAATTCATTAAGTATAATCAAAACAGTGTGGTGCACCATCTGGACACACCTTGCCGCTATATTATTTGCCTTAAAATTATTTTTATCTGACAAATAATATAACGTTGTGTGTCCAGAGCGCAGCACTGTTGGTATACCTAATTAATTTATCCTGAGGTGGTTTGAACCTAACACCGAATTTGCCCAAATCTGTGGCAGTCAATCTGTAAAAGAAAAAATATCTAGTATGCACTTGGTCAGGGTTTAATGAAAGAGAAGAAGCAACTGAATAAAAAACATATTCGAGAACACTGCCTCAGCTCTGTTGTCATTCACTCTCCCAGGCTCCACGACACCTGCTCCAAGTCTAACTAATTACTCCGTCAGGCTTCGTCGACGAGCACCGTCGCATCAGTTGAGGCTCAACATCAACTGAGGCCTAGCATCATGTGAGGCCTAGCTTCATGTGAGGCCTAGTGTCATGTATCGCGTGGCATTATGTGAATCCTAGCCTGTGTGAGGGTATATAAGCAAATAGCATACTTTGGCTATCACCATATAAGTGTTATTATGGAATTGGGTAGCCGTAACCTGGGTTTTTCCATCATGTAAGTATAATACAAAATACAGTAGATACACACTGTAAGTTTTTCCATCATGTAAGTATTATACAGAATACGATAGATACACACTGTGTTTCCACCATGTAAGTATTATATAGAATAGTGTAGCCCATATTATGATTGCTTCCGCTATTATATAGATAAGTGTGGCTGCGCACTGTCAGTGTATTTAATCTTCTTAAATGAAACAAAAAATGCACTGTTTTCGTCATGGGCAGCACTGTCTTATGATGACATATTTTTTTTATTATTGAATGAACCTGTAAGCCAATGGTAGGCCCTGGTAGGCCCTGGTGAAATGATCAAACTCTTCACCGAGCAGGTCATTATACTAAGATCAGCGTCAAGAGAAATTTTCCCGTTTTTTTCTGACAAAAAAAAAAAGCCCACCCCAACTCCATACGATTCATCTCATCACCTTCCTACCTGGCCACAGATAGGCCAGAACAAAGCACCAGGTCTGCTTAATAATGAGGCTAGTCCATTATCCAATTTAGGTTCTATGTATGATGTGGCTTATTTTCCCTGTTTTTAATTGTCTTTTATTCCTTAGTCATAAATATTGTTTAAGAATCTTTCAAATAAGTGCTTGTGAGTCACCTCACAAACACCTGCTCACTAATAGGCTCTCGACAATAGAGAGAGAATTCATTAACGTAAATTAATTTGTTAGGTTTAAAGCCTACGGACTGCGCTCAAAGCATTAAGGCTACACTTCTGTGCAATAACATTCAAGAATATCTCCAGGTAGAGATACGCAACTCTTGGTGTATATTCAATGCGACGTAAAGTAAATTTGTAATTCATTTCTATTTGCATGCTTATAGAAGCACAATGCAGGAGTCTCTGTAACCATAAATAATTTCGAAATTACCATTTAACCATCCTGACAAACATCTAGATAATTTACGTTTTATTAAATTGCATTTCAGCTCAGCGTAATCCTATAATTTACTCCGACATTTGGCAGCACTCGAGGCCGACAGCGCTAATGTATGTGGGCCCAGTTTTATACTGTCTCTGACAGGTAATCGTTCGCAAGAACACAATGCAATTTCTGGTCCAGGTCAGCTGAAGTGCGAGTTTTTATTGCTCCTGGGTGAGGATGAGTTTGCTGATTAATTGGATGAAGGGAAGCTGGGAAAGAGAAGGAAGACTAAGGAGAGAAAGAGAAAGGAGGAGGGAGGGAGAATAAGGGAGGAAGTAGGGAAAGACGGAGGAACAGAAGAATAAATACAAAAGCATACAAATGCCAGACAAACAGTAATTAGAGACAACGGGGGGAAATGACAAGAGCATTCTTCTCCGTTGTCGTGGCGGACGGAAGATTTTCCGTTGTGAAATCTTTCAGTTGGTTGAATGCCTAGCCCGTCCTTGAGTTGGAGATTTTTGATGTACATCATTCTGTCGCCTCAGCTTATCAGATACATAACATTACTTCATAGTTGGATAGAAACTTACTCGTGAGGGTGTCGTCTCCTTAAAAATCTAAGGTACTGAATGTTGACCAGCCACGTGCTCCCTGTGTCATTAAACTAACGCCGGGGTATGGTAATTCTGTGTGCCTTCCTAGTGTGGCATTCTGAAGCCTTTCTAAATGAATATGAGAACCAGCATTCTAGGTTACTAACCCCTCAAGGGAGGTTCCTTGACGCTGGTGAGGGGCTCTTGATCTAGGGAATTGGATCTGTGCTCCAGTTTCCTAAATTAAGCCTGAATATATTCCATCCCCTCCCCACCACAGGCGCTGTATAATCCTACGTGTTTAGCGCTTCCCCATTATAATAATAATAATAGGTTACTGATTTGTTTGATATTTAGCAGTGAAGCTCTTGGCCTACGTAAACTCTACAGAGATTATTTAATTGCCACACATTCAAAAATCAGCCGTTTAAGACGCCAAATTAATTTCAACAAGATAGGTGTGAGTATTTTTTATCGTGTGATCAAACCCCACATAAGAGTGCAGATTGCCTTGAACTTCACTGTCTTGGACAACACATTAAGTTTTCACGGAGTGTTGGTATTAAATATTTGTGAAAGAGGTTTTTATCGTTCTGGCATACCAGAGGAGAGCTTTTACTGAACCCAAGGACAGGGCACTTTCTCTCTCTCTCTTTTCCTTACTCTCTATGTTAAGTCTCGAGCATCACTCAGCCTTCCTCTTGTCTCTTGTAGTGGACCCATTCCCCTCCCCCTCCTGTGTATTCTTAGATCACTACTCAATCTTTCATTCTTTGTCCTCTTTCCTCCACTAGGGGAGTGGCATTCCTTAAGTCCATCCAATCCGGCCGTTGTATCAATTATACAAGAGCGCTGTTCGAGCGAAGAGTTCCAAGTAGGCGTTCCATTTACCAAAATGCAGCCTTCAGGGCTATTCCTTGGTTCTCTGCAAGAGCACAAAATTCTGGCTTCAATCGACACTTCTGTTTCAGTGGTGCCGGTCGCTGCTGCGTCGGGAGTCTGAAGAATTGGCTTTTGCCGACACATTTCCTTCGGCGTGTGCATTTTACTAACTTGTGCTGCGAGTCCGCCCAAGTCGCTTTTTTTTTTTAGCTAAATCAGCTCCTCCCTCACCGTAAGTAATGAGCGTCTGGTTTCCAGGTATTTAAGGATAGCGATCTCACCCACTCCCCGCTGCAAGATATTACCGTTCCATTTACATAATTTTGTTATTGGTAGTTTACTTTAATTTTTAATAATTGAAATTAAAATATATTAACCTAACATTAAATAACATAATAAAATTAAATCTCGGTTTAGATCCTTCACAAATCGATGCGGAATTATGCGTTAGAAAACGAACGGTGTATTTGTAGAGTGAGTTGAGTGAGAAAGTGCAGCTACGTCCTGCAACTCAGGCAAAACATTATTGTACTTGAAAACCTCTTATAATATAAAGTGATATTTATAGTTCCTTTCAATTCCCTGGTGGCAATGTTGCTGGGCACGAAGTGACTTGCTCTTTGTAAGCTTTCTTCAAAAGCCACAATAATTCGTTGCTGTTATAGGTTGCTGGTACAGGGTTTTTTTTAAAGTGAACGTTAAACTCGTGCGGGTCATCCAATACATGGAGAGGTTAAGACTCGATCCTTCGTGCGCAGAGAGCGAAAGAGACAAGCTACCTAGTTGTCTCCAGGAACCTTATAGTTTACTTTGTGTTGACAAACAAGAAACAGTAATGGTGAGTGTTATGTCAGGTTTGAGAAGTAGTGAACGTCATTCATTATCTGTTCCTACGAGTGAATATCAAAGTGATTATTATGATTCTTCTTGTTGTGATATTCAAACAGTGACTTTCTTTTTCAGCTTTTTTAAAGGTTCTTGCATGGCTTCGCTTGGAGCAATTACCAATATCAAATACGTTCAAAAACTAGAGATATTACAGGGGAAAGTTCATGGCTGGTAAAGTTACAATAATTTGCAATTACCGTAAAGTTTCACTTCATGTACTTGTTGGTGCTGTTGTTTAGCGACACTTCATGTAGTTATTGCAGTTGTTTAGCTACACTTCATGTAGTTATTGTTGTTGTTTAGCTACACTTCATGTAGGTATTGTTGTTGTTTAGCTACACTTCATGTAGTTATTGTTGTTGTTTAGCTACACTTCATGTAGTTATTGCTGTTGTTTAGCTACACTTCATGTAGTTATTGTTGTTGTTTAGCTACACCTTATGTAGTTGTGTAGCTACACTTCATGTAGTTATTGCTGTTGTTTAGCTACACTTCATGTAGTTGTGTAGCTACACTTCATGTAGTTATTGCTGTTGTGTAGCTACACTTCATGTAGTTATTGCTGTTGTGTAGCTACACTTCATGTAGTTGTTGTGTAGCTACACTGTTTATATATTTTTTATAAAGTGGCTATTTTATTTTTACAAGCAGAGTTGTGTGATAATGGACACTAATGCTGTTTAAAGAGAGACTCTTAATTTATAATTTTTGTATTGATGTAAGCCTTACCACGGGCGGGGATAGAACCCACAATCAGAGAGGGGACTTGAGCTAGACTTAGTCATGGCCACGCTGGCGGGAGATTCGTCTGTAAAAACTTGCATTTGTGGTCACAGTGGTGCCCATGCTAACCTTCCTATGGTGTATAAATATACCTAGTTGGACGAATCTTGTTGTAACCAGCTGACACAGTGGCTAGCACGTCGGTTTGGAGTTGTATGACTCTCTGATCGCGGGTTCTATCCCCGCCCATGGTATGGTTTGTTTGGAATCGTCTCATTACGATTTCGTGAGTCTTATTGATGTAAATCAGTTTACTTTTATATAATTATTATGTATACTTTTTTATGTAATTATTATGTACAGAGGTAACCCAGTTTTGTGTCATGTATAGTAAAATGCATCAACGTAGGTGTTTGGCCAACACTGAGTTGTGATAGTACATTTTCCTAGGAAGTTTAAGAGTACAGCTATAAAGCATGACTGTGGGCTCATTTAGCGTAAAACCTGGTCACATTTACGTTAAACGACTCATTGTAGAGACAATATATGTTTTATGTGATAAATATTTATTTTGCTTTTCTGTGTAAAAGAAAATGGCACCAAGGCAGTATTTGATGCAGGTTTCTTATTTTTGGAAAATTTTGAGTTTCCCCAAACCTTAGGTTTCTTTTTTTTTTTTTTTTTTTCCTTGACTAGCTGTAGCGAGTGGTTTCAGCTAGCTGAGTGAGACCAGTGCTCTGGGTGAGTGAGACCAGTGGTCTGGGTGAGTGAGACCAGTGGTCTGGGTGAGTGAGACCAGTGGTCTGGGTGAGTGAGACCAGTGGTCTGGGTGAGTGAGACCAGTGGTCTGGGTGGGTGAGACCAGTGGTCTGAGTGAGACCAGTGGTCTGGGTGGGTGAGACCAGTGGTCTGGGTGGGTGAGACCAGTGGTCTGAATGGGTGAGACCAGTGGTCTGGGTGAGTGAGACCAGGGGTCTGGGTGGGTGGGACCAGTGGTCTGGGTGAGTGAGACCAGTGGTCTGGGTGGGTGAGACCAGTGGTCTGGGTGAGTGAGACCAGTGGTCTGGGTGAGTGAGACCAGTGGTCTGGGTGGTGAGACCAGTGGTCTGAGGGGTGAGACCAGTGGTCTGGGTGAGTGAGACCAGTGGTCTGGGTGAGTGAGACCAGTGGTCTGGGTGAGTGAGACCAGTGGTCTGGGTGGGTGAGACCAGTGGTCTTGGTGAGTGAGACCAGTGGTCTGGGTGAGTGAGACCAGTGGTATGGGTGGGTGAGACCAGTGGTCTGGGTGGGTGAGACATGGTCTGTGGAGTGAGACCAAAACTGACTCTGGGATTGGTGAGACCTGGTCTTGAGTTAAAGACCAGTGGTTTTGGTTGAGTGAAAATTTAGTTTTGTCTGGGTAGAAATGGACCATGGCAGTATTGATGCGAGTCTTATTTTGGAAAATTTGGAGTTTCAAACCTGAGTTCTTTTCTTTTTTGTCTGGACTGAGTGAGCCAGTGGTTCTGAGCTGGAGTGAGACCAGTGGTCTGGGTGAGTGAGACCAGTGGTCTGGGTGAGTGAGACCAGTGGTCTGGGTGGTGAGACCAGTGGTCTGGGTGTGTGAGACCAGTGGTCTGGGTGAGTGAGACCAGTGGTCTGGGTGGAGTGAGACCAGTGGTCTGGGTGAGTGAGACCAGTGGTCTGGGTGGGTGAGACCAGTGGTCTGGGGTGAGACCAGTGGTCTGGGTGAGTGAGACCAGTGGTCTGGGTGAGTGAGACCAGGGTCTGGGTGGGTGGACAGTGGTCTGGGTGGGTGAGACCAGTGGTCTGGGTGGGTGAGACCAGTGGTCTGGGTGAGTGAGACCAGTGGTCTGGGTGAGTGAGACCAGTGGTCTGGGTGGGTGAGACCAGTGGTCTGGGTGAGTGAGACCAGTGGTCTGGGTGAGTGAGACCAGTGGTCTGGGTGAGTGAGACCAGTGGTCTGGGTGAGTGAGACCAGTGGTCTGGGTGAGTGAGACCAGTGGTCTGGGTGGGTGAGACCAGTGGTCTGGGTGGGTGAGACCAGTGGTCTGGGTGGGTGAGACCAGTGGTCTGGGTGGGTGAGACCAGTGGTCTGGGTGAGTGAGACCAGTGGTCTGGGTGGGTGAGACCAGTGGTCTGGGTGGGTGAGACTAGTGGTCTGGGTGAGTGAGACCAGTGGTCTGGGTGGGTGAGACCAGTGGTCTGGGTGAGTGAGACCAGTGGTCTGGGTGGGTGAGACCAGTGGTCTGGGTGGGTGAGACCAGTGGTCTGGGGCAGGGGGCATTACGCAGGCCATTGTAGAAAATATGTGTATAAAAAACGCTTCATATTTAATGTCCGTTTATGGGTTTTGTTCTGAAACCAAACGCGACTTAGTCCTGAAGAGTATCCAGGACAGGAACAGGAGGGGTGTATATGTGGCATTACAGGAAGAGCAAGACGTCATGTTATGAGTTTTTGGTGTTTACATATGGGGGTGACTCTTTGGGTAAGTTTTAGGCCAGAGTTTATTTATTGAATTATTTTGTACTCTTATTAATAAAGCCCATGTATGTGAATAGGCCTGGATAAGTGAGTACATGTTCCTGTGCCTGCAGGCTAAGAGGCCGGCAGATAGGGGGGGGGGGTGTCATGAATCCTCCCTGTTCATATTTTTTTTTAACCACTAGTAGCAGTGTGCTAGTGAGTAATATTTTGAATTTGGCCTAAAATGAGTACTTGGTAAAGGCGTACTGGTGTTCGGTGATTTTTATATGTATATAGTAGGTTGTATGTGGTATATGTAAGTTTACTATTAATATAGTTATATTTTTGTACATTTAGTTCTTATGTCCTTCCTTAAAATAAATATAAATATTGACCATTTACTTAATGTTTTTTTGTGAAGAAACAAGGTTGGTCCTAGGTTGGTTTATTTTGTTTAATATTTTACACGCCCCTAGACAGGCTTTTAACCCCTAGGCGCCAGCATTTATTTTTACGTAAGGTATTAAATACGTTACAATCTACTTCCTCAAATACCTTAGTGAAAAAAAATAATAAATTCGTAAAGCAGGAACGCCTCTTTGTAAAACTGTGCTGAGATTCATTAATCGATTTATGTCTTTCAAAGTGGCTTCGAATAGACTCGGCAATTATAGATTCCATCAATTTTCCCACTATGGAGGTTAGGCTTATTGATCTATAGTACGAAGTTAGGGACGTGTCTTCTTCACGTAGCTGTGTGCTGCGCTTAATGTTGTTGCTGTGTAGCTGCGCTTAATGTTGTTGCTGTGTAGCTGCGCTTAATGTTGTTGTTGTGTAGCTGCGCTTAATGTTGTTGCTGTGTGCCGCGCTTAATGTTGTTGCTGTGTAGCTGCGCATAATGTTGTTGCTGTGTAGCTGCGCTTAATGTTGTTGCTGTGTAGCTGCGCTTAATGTTGTTGTTGTGTAGCTGCGCATAATTGTTTGTTGCTGGATGTAGCTAGCGCTTAATGTTGTTGCTGTGTAGCTGCGCTTAATGTTGTTGCTGTGTAGCTGCGCTTAATGTTGTTGCTGTGTAGCTGCGCTTAATGTTGTTGCTGTGTAGCTGCGCTAATGTTGTTGCTGTGTAGCTGCGCTTAATGTTGTTGCTGTGTAGCTGCGCTTAATGTTTTGTGTACGCATGTTGTTGCTTAGCTGCAGTGCTTAAGTTATGTTGCTGTGTAGCTGCGCTTAATGTTGTTGCTGTGTAGCTGCGCTTAATGTTGTTGCTGTGTAGCTGCGCTTAATGTTGTTGCTGTGTAGCTGCGCTTAATGTTGTTGCTGTGTAGCTGCGCTTAAAAGTTGTTGCTGTGTAGCTGCGCTTAATGTTGTTGCTGTGTAGCTGCGCTTAATGTTGTTGCTGTGTAGCTGCGCTTAATGTTGTTGCTGTGTAGCTGCGCTTAATGTTGTTGCTGTGTAGCTGCGCTTAAGTCGTTGCTGTGAGCTGCGCTTAATGTTGTTGCTGTGTAGCTGCGCTTAATGTTGTTGCTGTGTGCTGCGCTTAATGTGTTGCTGTGTAGCTGCGCTTAATGTTGTTGCTGTGTAGCTGCGCTTAATGTTGTTGCTGTGTAGCTGCCTTAATGTTGTTGCTGTGTAGCTGCGCTTAATGTTGTTGCTGTGTAGCTGCGCTTAATGTTGTTGCTGTGTAGCTGCACTTAATGTTGTTGCTGTGTAGCTGCGCTTAATGTTGTTGCTGTGTAGCTGCGCTTAATGTTGTTGCTGTGTAGCTGCGCTTAATGTTGTTGCTGTGTAGCTGCGCTTAATGTTGTTGCTGTGTGCTGCGCTTAATGTTGTTGCTGTGTAGCTGCGCTTAATGTTGTTGCTGTGTGCTGCGCTTAATGTTGCTGTGTGCTGCGCTTAATGTTGTTGCTGTGTAGCTGCGCTTAATGTTGTTGCTGTGTGCTGCGCTTAATGTTGTTGCTGTGTGTTGCGCTTAATGTTGTTGCTGTGTAGCTGCGCTTAATGTTGTTGCTGTGTAGCTGCACTTAATGTTGTTGCTGTGTAGCTGCGCTTAATGTTGTTGCTGTGTAGCTTCACTTAATGTTGTTGCTGTGTAGCTGCGCTTAATGTTGTTGCTGTGTAGCTGCGCTTAATGTTGTTGCTGTGTAGCTGCGCTTAATGTTGTTGTTGTGTAGCTGCACTTAATGTTGTTGCTGTGTAGCTGCGCTTAATGTTGTTGCTGTGTAGCTGCGCTTAATGTTGTTGCTGTGTAGCTGCGCTTAATGTTGTTGCTGTGTAGCTGCGCTTAATGTTGTTGCTGTGTAGCTTCGCTTAATGTTGTTGCTGTGTAGCTTCGCTTAATGTTGTTGCTGTGTAGCTGCGCTTAATGTTGTTGCTGTGTAGCTGCGCTTAATGTTGTTGCTGTGTAGCTGCGCTTAATGTTGTTGCTGTGTAGCTGCGCTTAATGTTGTTGCTGTGTAGCTGCGCTTAATGTTGTTGCTGTGTAGCTCGCTTAATGTTGTTGCTGTGTAGCTGCGCTTAATGTTGTTGCTGTGTAGCTGCGCTTAATGTTGTTGCTGTGTAGCTGCGCTTAATGTTGTTGCTGTGTAGCGCGCTTAATGTTGTTGCTGTGTAGCTCGCTTAATGTTGTTGCTGTGTAGCTGCGCTTAATGTTGTTGCTGTGTAGCTGCGCTTAATGTTGTTGCTGTGTAGCTGCGCTTAATGTTGTTGCTGTGTAGCTGCGCTTAATGTTGTTGCTGTGTAGCTGCGCTTAATGTTGTTGCTGTGTAGCTGCGCTTAATGTTGTTGCTGTGTAGCTGCGCTTAATGTTGTTGCTGTGTAGCTGCGCTTAATGTTGTTGCTGTGTAGCTGCGCTTAATGTTGTTGCTGTGTAGCTGCGCTTAATGTTGTTGCTGTGTAGCTGCGCTTAATGTTGTTGCTGTGTAGCTTCACTTAATGTTGTTGCTGTGTAGCTGCGCTTAATGTTGTTGCTGTGTAGCTTCACTTCAAGCTGTGGTCATTTCAGGAGGAGACTCACTTTGCAGCGATCAAGCGGTGAACCGTAATGGTAAAAATAAGTAAGCTTCTTCCATTTGTTTTACTTACTCGGTGGGAAGGATCTTACATCCAACTCAGGATTACTTCTCTTTATTTCGGTGGCGTCTTGACTGAGCTGATTGACCTCAATTCACAGCTCTTGGCTAGAGAATGTTTTACTGTGTGTATGTAGCTGCCACATTTTGCCACAGTAGTCACGCTTCTGGTGGAATGTTAGTGTAAGGTGGCAAAGGAGTTTAAGGTCTGGCAATTTGCATACCACCAATAGCCCTGGTAATTTCCATACCAACAGTTGTACGGTAATTTCCATACCAACAGTTGTACGGTAATTTCCATACCAACAGTTGTTTGGTAATTTCCATACCAACAGTTTAGTAATTTTCATACAACATTTGTCCGGCAATTTCCATACCAACGGTTGTTTGGTAATTTGCATAGTAGTTTGGTAATTTCAGGGAAAGTAAAACATGGAGTAGAGCCAGTTGAAATCTTTTGTCTATTTGACGAACAATATTTAGGGTTTCAAATGTCTGAGGAAAGAGACTGCTACCTGTGTTCTAAATATACAGTTTGTCCCATACATAATTTGTCACATATATTTAATTTTGCACTATGTTCATCAGTTGCTATAAATTTGGGGGAAAAATATTAAAATTATGTAAAAAAAATTATTTGGTGTTAATGAAAAGTGTACATGAACGGTATAAAATACCCACTTTTGGGTATTGTATACCGTTCATGTACAACTTGCCAGATACTACAACATCATGGAATCTACATAACCTTCACGGCTACTACTACTACAACTACTACCACTAACCCGTGCCTCGGGTATGACCTACTTCCACTGGGGAATCCTGTCTACCAGTGACTATGCCCTCGTCTGCTACCTGTCCGTTTCCACCTGTCGCCAGTATATAAGCACCAGCCTTCTTGCCTCTGCTCCAGAATCTCCACAACTGCTCTTCACACCAACTCCAAGGCTGAGGGAATGATTACCTCATCTTTTGTATATAAGTCTTCAAATTACGTCCTAGAATTTGTGTTGATAAAGCCACTGGATGGCGAAACGTCCACAATACAGATACCCAGATGTTACACATGTGTCTAATTTTTTTTCATGAAAGGTGAAAAATTCGATAACAGAACATAAATTAAGGCATGTGGATTTGTGTAGTATTATTTGTGGCATGAAGAGTTGTGTAATATTGTTTGTGGCTTGAGTTGAGTAATGTTTGTTACATGTTGATTTGTGTAATATTGTTTGTGGAATGTTGATTTGTGCAATGTTTGTGGCATGAGAATTTGTGTAATATGATTTGTGGCATGCGGATTTGTGAACGATTGCTTGTATGATGATTGCTTGTGTCACGTGGATTTGTGTAATATTTTGGCATAGAGATTTGTGTAATGTTTTTTGGCATGAAGAGTTTTGTATTGTTTCTTGGTATGAAGATTTATGTGAAACTGTTTGGCATGAGGATTTGTGTAATATTGGTGGTGGTATGAGGATTTGTGTAACATTGTTCGTGGCACGTAGATTTTTGTCTGTTAAAAATACTTATAACATACACTTGAAATAAATATTTAGCTTCTGTTGCATCTGTGTACAGTATTCTCTTCACTTATCCCTCATATTCCTTACGAGTTTGGAGTAATCTTGGGTAGTGTGTCCACCAAGTCTATTATTCAGGAATGCACTCTCTACATATTTTGAGAGTAATGTCCCACTTGACCTTGGCTTACACAGTGACTTGACATTGTCCAAGAGTGAGTAGGAATTTGGCCTTTGTACCTTGGTGACTTTTGTCTAGCATTAGTGCTATTATTTTTATAATTATTGTTGTTCTTGCAAGATGCAAGAACCGTTGGTATCATTCAGTGCTTGAAGAATGGGAATTAGAACTGATTTCAGTTCTTAGAATCAGCACAGTGTGAAGGGTCTGGTGCCAGTAACAAAGTCGTTACTACACTAATTGTAAAATCAATACTGTGGGAAGTACGAAAATAGTGTTAGACGACAGTCAGAAAGGGATGCAGCAAATATGAAATTGATGCAACCTCTCCTCTCTCCTGCACGCTGGTACAGGAGACCGGAGAGGGCTACATCCCTCTCCTCCCTCCTGCTTGCTTGTACAGGAAGCAAGAGAAAGAAAGATGCAGCCTCTTCTGCTTCCACCCTGGTATAGAAGGCGGGAGAAACCTGTATTCCTTTCCTCCCTCCTCCTAGCTTGAACAGGAAGCGAGAGAGAGAAAGAGAGAGATGCAACCTCCGGTGCCTCCTTCACGCTGGTACAGGATGCAGGACACAGATACAGCCCATCCTACTTCGTTGCTGCTTCTACAGGAAGCAGGAGAGGGATGTAGCCTTTTCTGCCTCCTGCACGCTTCTACAGGAAGCAAAGAAAGGCTGGCAGGCTCCTTCACGCTAGTACAGGATGCGGGAGAGGGTTGCAGCCTCTCCTACCTCCTGCAAGCTAGTACAGGAAGAAGTGGGAGGTAGCCTTTTTTACCTCCTGCAAACTAGTACAGCTCCACTCCTTAACAAAATATGAAGAGGTCTGCAGTGTGCTTTCCCTCGTACAACAGAGAACAGTGCCTCTCTATGCATAATTACTACATTCCTCGTATCTCTCCCCTTGACATAGCAACTCTGGTTAAATAAACCATCCATATGTTACGTGCTCTACCTTATAGTGAAGACACCCTGCCGCCTCTTTCCTTTAGATCATATATTTTTTTATTGCAGCTATATTCATACCATTATTCATGTTATACCCAACATATGCTATATGCGTTTCATTACCCAGTGTATATCTAATAAATGTTACGACCAATATTCATTTCATGATATATGATACACAATATTCAGTATGTTTCACGCTATATTTTTAATATGATGTCTAGTATATTCAGTATATCTAACATGCTATATGCCTTACTGTCTGACTGATGGTCATTGATACTTCCAAAACTAAGTGTTATCTGTAAAAGGCAACCGAGTTATGTCTTTGCAGTATTGTCTGCATTAACAGCATTATCTGCCTGTTAATTTTGTGTCTGTTATCTTAGTGTTTTCTCTCTGTTTTCTTTCTGTCTGTTAAGTTTTATCTACCTGTCAGTTAAGTGATTACTATCTTTTAACAATGTTATCTGTCCGTTAAGTATTTGCTGTCTGTTGAAATTGTTTGGTCAGTTTAAAGTGTTATTTGTGTGTTAAGTGTTATATGTCTGTTAACAGTGTAATCTGTCAGTTAAGTATTTTGTATTAACAGCGTTATTTAGAATCAGTGTTGTTATCTTGTAACAGTTTTTCTGTCTGTTAAGTGCTCTCTGTTAATAGTGACATTTGTTTACGTTATCAGTCTGTTAACAGTTATATATTTTAAGTTTTATCCGTCTTTTAACAGCGTTATATATATATATATATATATATATATATATATATATATATATATATATATATATATATATATATCAAAGTTTGCTTTAAAGAAAATGTAGCATCAGTAAAGTTTTGGTTGTTAAATTGTTGTTGCAAATAATGCACGTTTGATATAATAAATATTTTGTTTCTACTAAGAAAACTGCCTAGATTATTGACACCAAAATTTAGGTGTCAAATATTTTATTGTTCTTACTTAATAAGAGATTGTTATGCAATATTACATAACAGGATAATAATACTGTGGGATCATTCCAGTCTATACAGTGACTTGTATCACTAAAATGGAGAAGCTTGACGTTACAGACATTTCTCCTTCGCTATATTAGCGGACGAAGGATTGACACTCGTCCACTTCACGTGAATACAGTAACAGCTGAGGTAAATATAAAGTACTGAACTCATGTCCTAAAATTATAGCACACGGGTTTTTAGTCTTTTCTCAAGAAGAATTCCGGTTTGTCTTGTATAAAACTATCACATCTTTGTAAGGACTAAATAAATACACACCAGTAACATTTTGGATGACGTGTATATGAAGTTGTTTTAACTTAATTATTTTTGTAAGAAAAATTTACAGAAAAATACTTAAGAATTTGAGAGAGGTGAGACTGATTTACGTCCGTCCTCGTTCTTCTTTATTACATTAATAAAAATCTGCTGCGCAGGCGAAACGTCTCTCAATAAAGTCTAGTATGTTACCTTCTATAACTTCCAGATCTAATATGTTGGATTATTTAGCTACTAGATCTTGTTTTACAGCTGCAGACAGGAACGCATCTGACTCAGTCAGATCTGGTATATCATTCACATAAGCCAGAAATAGAACCCCATTTATTGAACCTCTCCATTCTGGCATTTCTTACCGCATAATAACACTTTGGTTTCCTTTTTGCTTTAGTCTCATCTAGGGTATTGTATCAAATGTCTTTATGCAGTCTAAGAAAAAGCAATCCACCAATCACCCTCTCTCCTATCTCACTTCTGTTACGTTTTCATAGAATTCCAAGAAGTTGGTAAGACAAAATTTGCCATCTCTGAATCCGTGCTGGTTATTGTTGATGAAAATTTTTCAGTTACTCTGCTACTTTCCTCAGATAATGTTCTCCTTCACCTTGCATGGTGTACTTGTCAGTGATACTCGTCTGTAGTTTGACACTGTCTGCTTTCTTAAATTTAAGGACTACATTCACTGTCTTCCTGATTTCTGGACAGTGCTTCTGCTGCCTCTCGCAGAAACCATGGTGACACCTTGTCAGCATCCACTACCTTTGATGTAGTCAACTCCCTCATTTTTTTTACATCTTCCCTTGGTGTGTGTGTGTTTGTGTGTGTGTGTACCGTCCAGTACCAGTCTGTGTACCGTCCAGTACCAGTCTGTGTACCCTTTTTCCTAAGCTTTCTAGTATTGCCCCTATTTCCAATTGGATCTTTTCGAATTGTTTAACACTTATTGTTTTTCGTGAGCTCTCTTTCGTGCTTCAGTCGAATTACCTGATGTTTTAATGCCGTCTTTTTCTGATGAGGCTGTGAAACATTTATGGTTTTGCCCTCTTTGTTGCTGTCACGTTCATAGAGTCGGTCAGTCTCTCTCTTCACCCTTGCATATTCGTTTCTGGTTAATTTGTTCGCTTCTCTATTTTCTCTTGTCCTCCGATGTCTATAGTTTCCAACGTTGTAATGCTTTTTTTTGCCTCTGTAGCTCTGACTCAAGGGCTCTCTTAAACTTTGCTACTTTCCCTTCTTCTGGGTATGAAGTTCTTTTCTGCCTCCAGGCACTTTCCAGCTAAATACTTTATCATCTTATCCGCTGACTTTCCCTACAGTTCTTTTTCACGCTGTACTGCATTTAGTGCAGTGTGTGTGTGTGTGTGTGTGTGTGTTATTGGACTTCCCTGAGTGCAAGTTAATACTGGAGACTAAGTTGTAATATACGATCACTTGCATGATTATATAAATCCGTCCAAAATTGTAACAAACGTTCACGTGAACATTTTGTGCATTTTCTTACCATAAATTTCCACACATTACGCTAATGTTTTAGCGCAGCTTAGTGGAATAGTTTAGCCCGTAACCGAAAATAGTACAGTTCAGTTTCCAGCCAGGCAAAGGTACTTAAACCTACTGTCTGTGTTTACCTAGCAGTAGGTGGGTGTTGCGTGTCGTCTCCTAGGAAATGATCCTAGTTGGAAGAAGACCTATTTCTGGACCTTGCTAGGTTTACTTAGGATAATAATCCGAGGATAAATAGCTAAACTTTTTTTTTTTTTTTGGTTTGCAATATTAGGACCTCATCTTAAATGTTAAGAGTAATACTAGGAATAACACTGACGTGTCACAGGACAGACTATTTCATGGATAACACTGAATATAATTGAAAACTAAGATTACAGTAGTGGTTGCTGTTCAAATTTGAGCTAATTACCTTGGTTGACGGCTAATGGAACATTGCGGCGACAGGTTGCAAGGTCTCCTGGCCTACTTCAGCAACTTGGAAAGACGAAGTTGCTCCAAACTGCTGTTGTTCCAATTATCGAACTCTGTCAGTTGAGCGAGAGCTCGCAACAAGGCATCAGAGCAACCTCGATTAATACGCTCTATTGTTCTAGTACTGGCAGTTACCTGTAGCTCGGCTGCGATGTCACCTCTCGTTGATTTGATTTGCTGTTATGTTACTTTTCAAAACCGGAGAGAGTTTCTTCAAACAACACTTGTAAATCCTCTTCCTGGCCACTCGAAAATCCAATATAAATATATGCAATTTATATGATGTTTTGTTTAGCTTGTATGACACTTCCATATTTACATTATAGAATAGGAGTCTGGGTGCATCACTGTATAACTAAAGCTGGTTAATAATACTGACGACAGGCAAGTGTTGGCTGAGTAAGACAGTCTGAGAGATCAAATTATATTCACAGTTTTCTGATGGGCAAGCAAGTGTTAGCTGAGCAAGCCATCCTAAACGATCAGCCTAAAGCCACAGCTTTCTGACAGCAGCCAAATGTTGGCTGAAGGATTGTAGTTTGAAGGAGAGTGGGAGATGTACACGATCAGAACACAGTGGGCAGCGGGGTCAAGTTATGAAGAACTTGGAAATGGTAGATAAGTCGAGTATAGGAAGGATGATATGAGAGATCTGATTGGAGGGAACTGCGTTTAGACACAAAGCTGCGTTTTTATTTTTACGTGAAGCGCTGAACCCGTGTGGGTTATTTAGAGCAACTAATGCTGAAGAGGGGTCTGAGATTTTGTGATATTGGGATACCTTTCTGGAATGGCAAAGCGACCGAAATACGTGTAGTTTAAGACATGTTAAGAATTCTAGTATACCAGGACACAATGCCCTGAGGAGCAACACTGGTCAAAGACCCGGCCACGATTAGCGAACGAGGGATTGATCCTCGAGCATTCCTTGCGGTGGACGACCCACACGGGTTTAGCGCTTCATGAAATATAAGACCGACAACGACCAAACATCAGAATTCCAAGGCGACTCTATAATGAATAAGAAGACTTGGAAGTTTCCAATATTGATTTGTTTGGTAAGTGAATAGAGAAAGAGGTGGGGGTGGAGGGTTGGATGAAGGGAGACATGGGAGAGAGAGAGAGGGAACAGAAGGTGGGATGAATGAATGAAGGAGAAGAGGGAGGACATACGAGGAAATGGAAGGTGGGATGAAAGAATGAACGAGTGGAGAGAGAGAAAGAGAGAGTGGGATGAAGGAGAGGCTGTCTGCTGTGACACTATCTACTTCTCTCTGAGTAAGGACTACTATGTCTTATCTAGAGATTTAAGGAAAGCATAGTAAAGCAGAAGGCTCTCTCCCCACCTTTCATTCCCACCACCTTTCATTCCCACCACTCACTGATGCATGAAATTAGTTGGGAAAATTTATACTATATATTGGAAAAATGCATAGAATTTACAACAGATGAAAATAGATGGATTGAATAGGTTGGAAGCTGCCACTACTTAATTAGCACTGTTTCTACCGTAACGTCTACTGCCACTCACAGAGCTATGTACCAGTGGTTCTTGCAGCCACTCACAGAGCTATATACCAGTGGTTCTGGTAGCCACTCACAGAGCTATGTACCAGTGGTTCTTGTAGCCACTCACAGAGCTATGTACCAGTGGTTCTTGTAGCCACTCACAGAGCTATGTACCAATGGTTCTTGTAGCCACTCACATAGCTATGTACCAGTGGTTCTTGTAGCCACTCAGAGCTATGTACCAGTGGTTCTTGTAGCCACTCACAGAGCTATGTACCAGTGGTTCTTGTAGCCACTGACAGAGCTATGTACCCGTGGTTCTTGTAGCCACTGACAGAGCTATGTACCAGTGGTTCTTGCAGCCACTCACAGAGCTATGTACCAGTGGTTCTTGCAGCCACTCAGATATGTACCAGTGGTTCTTGTAGCCACTCACAGAGCTATGTACCAATGGTTCTTGTAGCCACTCACATAGCTATGTACCAGTGGTTCTTGTAGCCACTCAGAGCTATGTACCAGTGGTTCTTGTAGCCACTCACAGAGCTATGTACCAGTGGTTCTTGTAGCCACTGACAGAGCTATGTACCCGTGGTTCTTGTAGCCACTGACAGAGCTATGTACCAGTGGTTCTTGCAGCCACTCACAGAGCTATGTACCAGTGGTTCTTGCAGCCACTCAGATATGTACCAGTGGTTCTTGTAGCCACTCACAGAGCTATGTACCAGTGGTTCTTGTAGCCACTCACAGAGCTATGTACCAGTGGTTCTTCTAGTCACCACAAGTTCTACTTCCAGATACTGTGGTGCAGGTGAATGCACCAGTACTACGGTTGTCAACTGATCGTCTTGATGCCGATGTGTTTTTGGTCTTACTCCTTGTGGGCCCTAAGCTCTCCTGCAGTGCTCCTCTTTCTTGGCCTTTTACTGACTCCACTACTACTACTTCCTTTCCTACTACCTTTGGTTCCTTCCTTCACTTTTACCTCCTTTTTCTCTCCCCCTTTCCATTATTGTCCCACTTACCACTCTCCCTACTTTGCACTACCACTACTTCTACTTCCACTATCAGACTTTGTAAATGGTCCAAGTCGGCCCGACGCGTCGTCGTAAGCTCCTCTCTCCTATGTGCGAGTTATTTGTATATTCTGCTTCGAAGTTTCATTCCACTGTTTTGAGTTATGGACTTAGTTTTGCTCTTCAAATAGTTTATCATGTTTGAGTGTATAAAAATCATTTAATATTTTAATGTTTTGAATGTTATCTCGTAGTCTTGGTTTCTTAGTGATGATAAGAGGTTGGTTGCTCTTCTCTGTACACTTTTTTATCATAGCTTCGTTTATTATGTAATTTGAAGACCGAAATTGAATTACTTTAAAGTCAATGTTGTATTCCTTACTCGAAGTTTCTACCCATGAAACCTGGCAGTCTGTTAGCTTTGTTTCATATCTGAGAATGTTATATCCAAAATGCACTAATTTACACGTGTCAGTGTTGAAACTCGTCTTCTACGTTCCCAAACGCAACGTTTACCTGTCTGAATCCCACTGGGTAGTCAATCTGCTGTGGTAGCTACACTTCTCAATTTTATATAAATAAATTTTGCTGTTGTAGATGTTAGTTCTGTCTATATATTTTCTAAATATAAGGCTTTCATTCTGTCTTCGCATAAAGGATTCCTTATACAGTGGATTAATTGTATCATCCTTCTCTGAATGTTCTCCAATGTATTTATGTTTATTCTGTCGTAGATCAAAAAAAATAGCTGCTTTATCTAAGAAACTGAAGAATGATCTAGGACTATTACTTATGCGTCCTTAAGTTGATACAAATAGGTAAACAATATCGACAAATGTGTATAAAGACACTTATGCAACGTGAGGCAACTTTACTGTACAAACATGTCGCCCAACCATGAACCATGAAATTACATTGTCCAAATTTTCCTGGAGTTAAATGGTATTCTCCTCCGAATAAAAATTCTCTGCTATTTTTTTTGGTCGTTGTCAGGAAATATACCGAAGTCGCATTTTATTCCATCGTCAAGGACATTAATGATTTTAGTCCATTAATGCAAACTCTGCTTCAGTCATTCCTCTCTTCACCAGAGAAGTTTCTTTCTATTGTGGATCATAAAGATTATGTTCACTGGTATGTCTTTTATTGCCTTCTCACATTTATCAAATGTTTCACTGTCCATCTCACCTGTCCGTCTTCAGCAGTTGTTTTTATGGCAGAATTCCTTGTCTTGATGCCTTACAATTGAGTCACGCAGTAGGACCACCTGCGGTATTTCCTGAGGATTCGACTGGCAGACCTGAAATTTCCCCTGGGGATGTGTGTGGTACATGTTAGGGTGTGGCTCAGGTACCACCCTAGCAGAGTAATGTTGTTTACTGCTGCAGGAGCACTGGAGGAGCAGACTGTGTGTGCAGGGTAGGAAAGTAGCAGAAAGAAAATGAGAAGCAACTAGGGAGTGAGGTAAATGGCGGCACTGCTGAAGTTCAAAGTAATTAATTAGTTTTTAACAATAAAGTTTGCTAAGTTAAATTTGTTGTTACATTTGCTTAAGATTAGCAAAGCACACATCATATATGAAGTTCTCTGATGCTGGTGAAAAGCTCTTGATCCGAGAAGCAGGAGCTACCTTCCATTTCCTTGGATCAAACCCGATTACCTATCACTTCCCAATGTACTTTTTGGCCCTTACTGGTTGTGTGCTTAATAATGAATATAATAAGGCTTAACAGTCTACCTAAATTTTTAGAAATCAACCAACCACATACTTCTCCTCCAGCCTTCAAATATATTTCCTCACCAACCTAAATATTTTCCCCACCAACCTACCTAAATAATTCCCCACCAACCTAAATATTTCCCAACCAACCTACCCAAATGTTTCCCCCCAACCTAACTATTTCCCCACCAACGTACTTAAATATTTCCCCACCAATTTACCTTAATATTTCCCCACCAATTTATCTAAATATTTCCCCACCAATTTACCTAAATATTTCCCCACCAATTTACCTAAATATTTCCCCACCAATTTACCTAAATATTTCCCCACCAATTTACCAAAATATTTCCCCACCAGTTTACCTAAATATTTCCCCACAAGTTTACCTAAATATTTCCCCACCAGTTTACCTAAATATTTCCCCACTCACACCCGGTAAAGGGAAATTTACTTTTGACAAACTCTGCTAAACACATCACTTGTAAAAGTTTGAAATCGCAAATTCAGTTTTTAGGAGATTTTTTTTTAAACTTTTACATACAGAAGTAACGTCAGGAAACTGCTCTTCAAGGCAGGGAGAAGGATGCCTTGATGCTGCTGAAGGGCTCTTGATCTAAGGAATTTGAGTTAATTTCCGTGACTGACTGAACTATATAGTTTATGTATTAAACTCTCATAACGTAGTTATTGTTCCTTACCTCAAATATGACCGCGGGTTCGAACCCCACCCGTGGTATGGTTTGTTTGCAATCGTGTCATTACGATTTCGTGAGTCATGTGGTCAATTCATTTTAATAATTGGACTTTTCCAAAATTATCTTTCACAGATTATTACGAACACAGGTCAAAAATGGCCTGTGAGACCTGGTCATAATGGGAATTGGAGCAAACAAAATCAGAAATAGACTATAATGTATGTGTGCCTACACCCACTATATACAGGTATGTATGCTATGTACAACATATACAGACAGAATAATAAGTGTACACCACGGTGACAGATGGCAAAGCAGAAGCCACCAGAGAGAGTGCACTGTACTCAACCAGCAGGTAGGCAAGTCTGCCAATGCTTAACACAAGTGAACCACGTTGCTTCAGCTATGGCGGGCTTGCCTGTGTTTGGTCAATGAACCAAGGTACTGATTTAACGACGGGTACCCCATTAATCATTAAACCCTTAGCACCCTGTTCGCTGGTTGGGAGGCAGCCTGTATGGGAGTGTGATTAAAGAGAGCGTAAGACTTATAGGACACTAAGCCTAGTAGGACACTAAGCATAGTAGGATATGTAGATGACACGACCATATTGATAGGGAGTGGTGAAGGGTTAGATAATGTTAATAGGATTATTGAGGTTTTTGGTGGGGCTACTGGCATGTGCAAAGTGTAATAGGATTATAAAGGAACAAGGAGGCTTTAGAAAGAGTATAGGATGTGTAGACAAAGTGTTTTCATTGAAGCTCATAACTTGGATAACCGTACGAAATTCTTCATTGCATTTATAGATTTAGAAAATCATTGATAGGGTTGATAGGGCATAGTGTGGCAGATGTTGCAAATGTATGAAGGGTTCTTGATCCATTTAACTGCATTTATCCTTCCCTTCCTTGGATCAAATCTAAATGTCTCCCTTTCCCCAAACGCTTTATCATCTCTACGAGTTTTTCGCTTTCTCCCCTGATTAAAATGAGTAAATATAATAATAAAATAATTGGGTCAACAGTTTACTGCTTGGCAGACCCACTCACACCCCAAACACTTCTCATACCCACTCACACCCCAAACACTTCTCATACCCACTCACACCCCAAACACTTCTCATACCCACTCACACCCCAAACACTTCTCATACCCACTCACACCCCAAACACTTCTCATACCCACTCACACCCCAAACACTTCTCATACCCACTCACACCCCAAACACTTCTCAGACCCACTCACACCCCAAACACTTCTCATACCCACTCACACCCCAAACACTTCTGAAAAGTATAGTATTGGTAGTAATCTAATACAATACCGACACACGGTAAGTGCAACACCTGCGTATCTTTATTATGAAGACGTTTCGTCAGTTAGTGCCTTTATCAATTCAGTACAGCGGTTATTTATAGGTTTTGAAACTGGAGACAGTGTAAGACGAGGTAATCAGTCCCTCAGCCTAAGAAGATGGTCGATTATACAGACGTCAGATGAGGTGCAGCAGTAGAAGACATCGCCACCGTGGGCGGGTCGCATTAGTGGAAGCAAGTCATGCACAAGAAGTTATCAAACAGGTTGAAAAAGGTATCTTCTATACTATGATTCCATGGTGTTGCTGTGTCACACGTGTTCGGTAGCAACATGTGCAACACCACGAATCTTTATTATGATTACGTTTCACCAGCAACTGAATTTATCAATTCAATACAGAAGTTATTCGAAGATATTAAAATTGCGCAACTCTTGGCCAGGATTTCCACAAGTGCGTCACGCCCACGATGACGTTATCTTACACCTCGTCTGACTCCTTTATAAGTGACTATCTTTCTGCCTGTGCTTCAGATTATCAAGACTACGTGGGTGAACACCTTCATCTAAGCTCAGGGACTGATTACCTTGTCTTCTACTGTCTCCAGTTTTAACACATTCAGATAACTTCTGTACTGAACTGATAAAACCTCTGGCTGGTGAAACTATTATAATAAAGATACTTTGCGAAAAGTGTTGCCCCCGAGCTGGCTGTGGATTGTTTTAAGTAAAAAAATGCGGCTGACAAATGACCCTTGAAACTTGCCTTGATAACATTCATGTGTAGTTCTAGTTACGCAAACGAGATCCTCCAACGAATCTTGTCTGTATATTCACCTAAGTGGATCAATAGGACGACGGTGTGTGGCCGACCCACTCAGTCTTGTTACTGAGTGGGAGGCGGCGCCCACTCCGCTATGTGGTAATCTTTATGACAATCTTGATTGACTGATGGGAGCAGTGTTTTATGACTTTACTGATTACCCTCAAGTTTGCTCCCCTCCCTCCACTCTCTTCTCTCCACTCTCTCTCTCTCTCCTTTCTTTGCCTGCCCTCTCCACAGTTCCCTCCCTCTCTCTTGCTGTTTCGCGTTACAGTATCTTGGCAACAAATTAACCACGAATATTATTGGTTTCCTCGGGAGGGAGGGGGGAGAGGGGCTTTAGCTACAATGACAGGAATACTTTACACCAACGGTGGTATCCGCCACCATAGGTTACATTTCCACTTTTACATAACACTGTCCTTGAATATCTCTCTCTCTCACGAAGTCTTTTACTAAATATTTTCAACGCTCGAAATTTTATATATGATTTTTAAGAGTAAAATTATCATTGTTAGTCTTTCACAATCGTAAATGTTTATCTTCTTGAACCTTCACTATCAAAACAGCTGATCCTATTAAGAAATGTAATAACAATCGTATTGTCAGTTCTTCAGACAGCCGTAGACTGTATCCTTTCACTCATTCATCTCATTTGCGCTTTTATTTGTAAAAAAAAATTCTTCCTCTTCCCACTGGGATATTTTTCTTAAATGCATAAAAATAAGAAGACGTTTTGAATTGGTAATCAGGCTAGATTTAATTACTGTTTGAATATTCCCGACTACATTCTCCAAGACCCAGCATCCCCACGACTCTCCAAGAAGGAACATCTCCAAGATAAATTTAGTTAGCTAACTAATACACACATAGTATTATAATGTAAATTTCAGGAATGTTGAGAAAAAGCCATTTATTTTTGGGCCTGCTTCCTGCTAAGCATCCACTAACACATATAACACAAGTTTTTTCTCAATGGCGTACAACAAATATTTTAAGTTACAGCTAAAACTCAAGTGAGCATAAAAGATCCATGAACTGGAAGATAAAAAAAAATAAGAAGAAAGGTGACATTACGACACTTGTTTTCACTGACATTTGACAGACAAAGAGCTTATTTTTCCGATCGTCAGTCAATTGGGTACAGGTTTGCACTATGTATGTGTGACTGATGTACCTGAAAGTGGTATTAGTGTTTATAAAGGTGTGTTTCAGTATTTTTGAGGATATTTTGATATGAAACGTTGGAAGCGAACATTACCTCACCTTATTGTGCCCACCTTGAGAAAGATAGCAGCAGCAGCAGCCAAGCAATGTAAACACTAGCTGCTTCTGCTTTTGTTTAGACAGTTGATATTTCGAAAATAAATGAGAAGGCTCGCTACCCACCCTCCAATCCTTTCAGCTTCATTCTCGGCTTGACGTTCTGAAAAGATTGTCAGGGATATTTTATTGGAATTCAGTGTTTTGGTTTCTGCTTTTGCTGTTTTTGCTTCTGTTGCTGCTTCTTCCTCCTCTTCTTCTTCATTAATGATTCCCAGGTGCTACTCATGTGTCTTATTAATCAACTTGTGGGCATTATATACTATTAGTGTAGTAATACGTGTTTGACACAGCAACGCCAAGAGAACCATTGAAGCTCTAATATAGGCAATGTACGTCATCCTCATTATTCTTACTCTAGTCCTGATGTTGTCTCTGGGAAAAAAAATTTCCGTCTGCCTATCACTAATTATGTCTGGACAAATGGTTCTTGAACTACCTTTACCTCTCCCCCCCGCCACCATTCCCACCCTAATTAGCGAGTCAGTGACCCAGCGACACTCCATCCCTCGTTTTCATGTTTAAGCGCACCAAATATAACAGTAAACGGGACGTCTGTATAAGCACGAGTAAAAGGGAACCAACTGTTGTGCAAAACAATTCTGAAAGAATTCAGAAGTATTCCAGGCAGGTAAAACTCCCTCCGAGGGAATTGCCCAGATGCCAGTGAGGGGGCCCTGATGCCGGTGAGTGGGCCCTGATGCCGGTGAGAGGCCTTGATGCCAGTGAGGGGGCCCTGATGCCGGTGAGGAGCCCCTGCTTCCATAGAACTGCACTTATCCTCCCAATCTTTGGATCGAACTTGAATGCCTCCCACTTCCTAGTCGCTATATGACTCGTATGGGCTTAGCGCTTTCCCTGATTAAAATAAAATAAAGTTGTTTCTGGCTCTTTTCATTTACATTTAATATTACCATAAAAGTAGACAGAGTATCGCACTTACAGTATTAATTCTTCGCCTACCGACAGTCGTCAATGAAATGTTAGACTCGTTTTGTCACACTGGTGGTTTGGCTGAGTGCACGTCGAATGCGCTCTCTGGCACACGTAAGTCGCTTATAATGTGTTAATGCTTTAAATAGCATGTTTACATTCATTCCTGCATACAAGTATAGGTCCTTCGTCCAGACGAGGAATGGATGTTGTGTTCCTCAGTTTAATGCGACTCTTCCATAAATAGCGATGAATGTTGAATTTCTACATAGATATCAGCGAGAGTTGTGTGTCTGCCTTGTGTCTTAAGTATCAGGATATTTAAGACTGTAAAAATATTTGATAGGTAAGCCAATGAATGATATGTTAAACTCTTTCAAATTAAGTGTAGCAAGAAATACATTTTCTTCAGTTTGAAGATAAATTCTCATCTCTACTCTGAGAACAGAGGTGAGAATTTTCTTGCAAATGACCTAACATGTTGAATGGCAACATACGTTAATGCGAAAATAGTGTCTAGTGGTTGGCCTCTGAATTACGATGCAGCTGCGCAAAAAAGGCTTTATGGTTTATTTGGCTTACAAAATTGATCATGATCAGATATTCCAGGAGCTGCAAGAAGCGTGTCTTTGGTGTCAAAGCCTTTCTGTGTATGATGAAATGTTGAAATATCTGTAGAACTCCTCTCCTTGGCCATGGTGGTGAATCCGGAGTGTGACCTATGCATTGCTAAAGTCAATGGAAACACCAATCAACTTTCGTATGATATTTCTTTTTTCGTGGAAGAAGACAGATGTAGTGAAAATATCAGCAACTTTTGCAATAGTCTCCAACGGACAACAAAACTTAATCTCTTCCAAAACAAGTTTATTCCCTATAAAACACGAGTTATATAGTAACTGGCAGTACTGAGCTACGTCTGTGTTTACATCGCAAAGACCAGAGACAACCTGACCTCTCCACTACTTGAGCTTTAGTGTCCTCTGTTATTTCATTAATCTGAAGCTTAAGTGCATTTCTGTGTTCCTCTCACCTTCACAACTTAACTCAAACCCGCATTCCCTGAAAACTTCTCGCGTTTTCCTGGGGGGTGAAGGAAGGTGTCCCATTCTTGTTTGAGAACCACTGATCTAGACAGATGTGGTCAGGATAATATAGCAGAAGGCTTTCTGACTACTTACCACTCTGTTCCTATTATTATTATTATAATCAAAAGAAGCGCCAAACCACAAGGGTCTCTGTTCTTATACACACTGCAAAATGTACTTGGACATTTAATTGGAAAGAAGGAAATAAATTTTAGACGCTGCTGCTGCTGCTGTTGTTGTTGTTACTATAATTACACGTACTGCCACTACCATTATAACCATTATGTCCTTACTATATTCCTTGTGCTGCTCACCATTACACTGGGACCCTACTGGAAACAACATCTCTCCTTACATCTCACCCTGATCCATATATGGGTATGTCTTTTTACTGCGTTGAATTGAATCCGATATTTACATAATGTTTGTGAAACTATTGTGGGACAGTATTACATTTACCTTTACACCATTAGAGAACAACATTCCCCCACATTCATATTACATTCCCCGCCTTTAATGTTCACAAAGCTGTGTCGTGTCTTCTAATCAACTTCAAATTACAGTGGTACCCAGGATTTCGTACAGCTCCCAACTCGAACAATTATGTAAGTGTATTTTTGAGGGTCTGAAACGGACTAATCTAATTTACATTCGTTCTTATGGGAACAAATTCGTTCGGTAACGGCGCTCGAACAGCCTTCTGGAACGAATTATTGACGAAATCCGTTGTACCACTGTACTTTTTTTTATTGGTGAATATGTCAGCTTATTTAGTTTCTTCAAATATTGAATGAACTCATATTCTTAGTGTTTCAGGTAAAAAAATAGTTCTTTGAATCTTTGTATTTTTATGACACTACGGACATCGTTGCCTTTATTAGCAACCAGTTCTTGTTTTACCTTGTATGAAATTTTGGGACTAATATTGAACAGTACATTGAAAGTTAATCCTATCAAGTGCCTTGTAGTGTCAGTAGTTTTATTGTATTTTTGACCTAGAATATTTAGCTGTTAAAACTAGCATTCTGAAAGTTTTGCCACTGACGGAATCATATTATTTTGTTTAATGAAGATCAATCTTAAAAAAAATAGTTCAAACTCCTCATTTTTTTCATTGCTGGTGAGTTCCAAATAAATTTTACACTCTTATCTAACATTGTTGCATCCAAAAACATATTACTTTACATTTCCAGACATGAAATTTTATTTTACATGTCACCTTATGATATTATAATATTGAAGGACCAAGGAATAATTAAGACATAAAATACTCATGAAACTTGATAGTTTGGTAGCCAAACTCAGTTTTTTTTGCCGAACCTGGAATTTTGTGACCCAAAATTATTTTCAGCAGAATTTGAGTCAGTTTAGGTGTCTAGACTGATTATCCAGAGAATGTAATTTTCTTGTCACCCTTGAGGAATTATTTGAAATCCCTAAGTTGGCTGCGAAGGTCACCTATTACATGGAATACATGAAATTATTATTTTTACATTAACATAAATGCAAAAAAATATATCTTTAAAAGTATAAGAGAAAATTTTAGAAAGGACTAAATTTTAAATGAGTTCTTGCTAATTGACCGATTTTACATATTCGTCAAGACATATATATATATATATATATATATATATATATATATATATATATATATATATATATCAGATGGGGTCCACCTCTGGTGCAAATTGTGGGACCCATAGCCTCGGAGAAGTGGATAAAAATGCTTCAAGGAAGAATATTTGGATTTCTTCCTGAAGCCATTTGAATATTCCACTTTCCCTACCACCCCATCTTTTCATTCCGTTTTTTTTTACCAATAGGTATATTTTATTACATAATATGGTACAAAAGATTTAAGAAATACATTGTAGATATAAAGATGGCATACACAGTACACGAGGTGTGAGAGATACATGTCTAGTACATATTGTTACATGTTTGTCACTGATTATAATGCGAAAATCTCATCCAGCTCCTCAGAGCTAGGGCGCGTGCCCAAAATACAGCATGAATTACCCCTCTGAACAGCAGCGCTGAGTCGCTGGAACAGAAAACTAGTTGCCCTGGGATCCCTAGTTACCCTGTTTAGTCTTTTGCCCAGCTCCTTGAGGAACTTAGATGCACTCTTTCCCCATGAGCCAAGGGTCTCCGAGCCTATGGGAACAAACATATAATGATGGGCAAGTTCTCCATATTTTCTTTATATATATATATAAACTTTATTTCAAGACAAAATACATTGACAGGAATACAATAGGGAGTAAAACATAGATAACAACTCCTTGGTTTCTATGATGAGTTTTTCACCCAGCTCTTTGAGAAACTTTAGAGCACACTTGCCCATGCTCCAAGGGTCTCCGACCCTATTGGGATGAAGTTATAGCAAGGGGAAAGGCCTTTATATTTGCGGGACTTCTGGGTCTCCCTGTGGCTGGCAGCTCCACCCCCTTTATTAACACATCGGCCGTTTCCCACCAAGGCAGGGTGGCCCGAAAAAGAAAAGCTTTCATCATTCACTCCATCACTGCCTTGCCAGAGGCGCGCTTACACTACAGTTATAAAACTGCAACATTTAACATCCCTCCTTCAGAGTGCAGACACTGTACTTCCCATCTCCAGGACTCAAGTCCGGCCTGCCGGTTTCCCTGAATCCCTTCATAAATGTTACTTTGCTTCCACTCCAACAGCACTTCAATTATTAAAAACCATTTGTCTCCATTCACTCCTATCAAATACGCTCACGCATGCTTGTTGGAAGTCCAAGCCCCTTGCACACAAAACCTCCTTTACCCCCTCCCTCCAACCTTTCCTAGGCCGTCCCCTACCCCGCCTTCCCTCCACTACAAATTTATATATATATATTTTTTTTTTTTTTTTTTTTTCAACAAGTCGGCCGTCTCCCACCGAGGCAGGGTGACCCAAAAGAAAGAAAATCCCCAAAAGAAAAAACTTTCATCATCATTCAACACTTTCACCACACTCATACATAATCACTGTCTTTGCAGAGGAGCTCAGATACGACAGCTGAGAAAAGTCCCTCCCAGCTGTCACTATCTCAGACCCCTCCTTTAAAGTGCAGGCATTGTACTTCCCATTTCCAGGACTCAAGTCCAACTAAATCAATTAACTGGTTTCCCTGAATTCCTTCACACAATGTTACCCTGCTCACACTCCAACAGATCGTCATGTCCCAAAACCATTCGTCTCCATTCACTCCTATCTAACACGCTCACACATGCCCTCTGGAAGTCCAAGCCCCTCGCCCACAAAACCTCCTTTACCCCTTCCCTCCAACCTTTTCTAGGACGACCCCTACCCCGCCTTCCTTCCCCTACAGATTTATACGCTCTCCAAGTCATTCTACTTTGATCCATTCTCTCTAAATGACCAAACCACCTCAACAACCCCTCTTCAGCCCTCTGACAAATACTTTTAGTAACTCCACACCTTCTCCTAATTTCCACATTCCGAATTTTCTGCATAATATTTACACACACATTGCCCTTAGACAGGACATCTCCACTGCCTCCAGCCTCCTCCTCGCTGCAGCATTTGCAACCCATGCTTCACACCCATATAAGAGTGTTGGTACCACTATACTTTCGTACATTCCCTTCTTTGCCTCCATGGATAACATTTTTGTCTCCACAGATACCTCAATGCACCACTCACCTTTTTCCTTCATCAATTCTATGGTTAACCTCATCCTTCATAAACCCATCCGCTGACACATCAACTCCCAAATATCTGAAAACATTTACTTCTTCCATAATCCCTCTCTCCAATGTGATATCCAATTTTTCTTTATTTAAATCGTTTGATACCCTCATCACCTTACTCTTATCTATGTTCACTTTTAACTTTCTACCTTTACACACTCTCCCAAACTCGTCCACTAACCTTTGCAACTTTTCTTTAGAATCTCCCATAAGCACAGTATCATCAGCAAAAGTAACTGTGTCAACTCCCATTTTGCATTTAATTCTCCATAATTTAATCCCACCCCTCTCCCCAACACCCTAGCATTTACTTCTTTTACAACCCCATCTATAAATATATTAAACAACCATGGTGACATTACACAACCCTGTCTAAGACCTACTTTTACCGGGAAGTAATCTCCCTCTCTCCTACACACCCTAACCTGAGCCTCACTATCCTCATAAAAACTCTTTACAGCCTTCAGTAACTTACTACCTATTCCATACACTTGCAACATTTGCCACATTGCTCCCCTATCCACTCTATCATATGCCTTTTCTAAATCCATAAATGCAATAAAAACTTCTCTACCTTTATCTAAATACTGTTCACATATATGCTTCACTGTAAACACTTGATCTACACATCCCCTACCCACTCTAAAGCCTCCTTGCTCATCTGCAATCCTACTCTCTGTCTTACCTCTAATTCTTTCAATAATAACCCTGCCATACACTTTACCTGGTATACTCAGTAAACTTATTCCCTATAATTTTTACACTCTCTTTTATCCCCTTCCCTTTATATAAAGGAACTATACATGCTGCTGCCAATCCCTAGGTACCTTCCCTCTTTCATACATTTATTAAACAAAAATACCAACCACTCCAGCACTATATCCCCCCCTGCTTTTAACATTTCTGTCATGATTCCGTCAATTCCAGCTGCTTTACCCCCTTTCATTCTACGTAATGCCTCACGCACCTCCCCACACTCACATCCTGCTCTTCTTCACTCCTAAACGATGTTGTACCTCCCTGGCCAGTACATGAAATTATCGCCTCCCTCTTTTCATCGACATTTAAAAGTTCCTCAAAATATTCCCGTTATCTACCCAATACCTCCAGCTCCCCATCTACTAACTCCCCTACTCTGTTTTTAACTGACAAATCCATTCGTTCCCTAGGCTTTCTTACCTTGTTTATCTCACTCCAAAATTTTTTCTTGTTTTCAGCAAAATTTCTTGACAGAGCCTCTCCGTTCTTTCATCCGCTCTTCTTTTGCACTCTCTCACCACTCTCTTCACCTTTCTTTTACTCTCCATATACTCTGCTCTTCTACTAACACTTCTGTTTTGTAAAAACCTCTCATAAGCTACCTTTTTCTCTTTTATCACACCCTTTACTTCTTCATTCCACCACTCACTCCTCTTTCCTCCTGCACCCACCCTCCTATAACCACAAACTTCTGCCCCACATTCTAATACTGCATTTTTAAAACTATTCCAACTCTCTTCAACCCCCCCACTACTCCTACTTGCACTAGCCCACCTTTCTGCCAATAGTTGCTTATATCTCACCCTAACTTCCTCCTCCCTTAGTTTATACACTTTACTCTCTTACTTGCTGTTGCCATTTTCTTTTTGTCCCATCTACCTTTTACTCTAACTGTAGCTACAACCAAATAATGATCTGATATATCCGTTGCCCTCTATAAACATGTACATCCTGAAGCCTACTCATCAACCTTTTATCCACCAATACATAATCCAACAAACTACTTTCCTTACGTGCTATATCATACCTTGTATATTTATTTATCCTCTTTTTCATAAAATATGTATTACTTATTACCAAACCTCTTTCTACACATAGCTCAATTAATGGCTCCCCATTTACATTTACCCCTGGCACCCCAAATTTACCTACTACTCCATCCACAACATTTTTACCCACTTTAGCATTAAGATCCCCAACCACAATTACTCTCTCACTTGGTTCAAAACTCCCCACACACTCACTCAACATTTCCCAAAATCTCTCTCTCTCCTCTACACTTCTCTCTTCTCCAGGTGCATAAACACTTACTATAACCCACTTTTCACATCCAACCTTTATTTTACTCCACATAATCCTTGAATTTATACATTTATATTCCTTCTTTACCTGCCATAACTGATTATTCAACATTATTGCCACTCCTTCTTTAGCTCTAACTCTATTTGAAACCCCTGATCTAATCCCATTTATTTCTCCCCACTGAAACTCTCCTACCCCTTCAGCTTTGTCTCACTTAAAGCCAGGACATCCAGCTTCTTTTCATTCATAACATCTACAATCATCTCTTTCTTATCATTCGCACAACATCCACGCACATTCAAACATCCCACTTTGACGATTTTCTTCTTCTTCTTTTTAGTAAGCTATACAGGAAAAGGGGTTACTAGCCCATTGTTCCCGGCATTTTAGTTGACTTTTACAACACGCATGGCTTACGGAGGAAAGATTCTTATTCCACTTCCCCATGGATATGAAAGGGAAAAGCAATAAGAACAAGAACTATTAAGATAAAATCAAAGAAAACTCAGATGAGTGTGTATACAATAAACGTGTACATGTTTGCGTAGTGTGACCTAAGTGTAAGTAGAAGTAGCAAGACGTACCTGAAATCTTGCATGTTTATGAGACAGAAAAAAGACACCAGCAATCCTACCATCATGTAAAACAGTTTCAGGTTTCTGTATTACAGTCACCTGGCAGGATGGTAGTACCTCCCTGAGTGGTTGCTGTCTACCAACCTACTACCTACAATTATATATATATATATATATATATATATATATATATATATATATATAATATTAGTATGAATATTGAGTATATTATTTAAATAAACTTTACATTTTCTTTTCAGGTTATTTGTGTATTGCTATTTTTTATTTTGTTTTTAAGATTAGTAACATTTTTGTCCTTAGAAAAAAGCGAATGATGACTTCAAATAGTTTTTTCAAGTGGAGTAATCCATCAGAAAATCTGACTACATCCGGAGTATCTTGCGTTAGGAGTATTGTTGTTTCCGGTCAACACTGAGGAGACACCCATCAGGAATCGAAAAAAAAAATTGGATGAAAATTTGTCTGTTAAATTAGTCATGAAAGCTTCGTTTTTCTTTATATTCATGGAAAGCACAACTGCAGACTCAGCAAATGAAAAAGTGAATCTTCACCACTAAACAAACTGCTTTCTTCTGAAGTTAAAGTATTTTACTTAATTTTCAAGGTCTGTTCTGTGAGATGTGCTCACAGGAACATGGTTCATGTAATCCTTCCAGGTGGTAAACAACAAGTGTTCGTAGAACAGCTAGCCGAGGAGCTGTAGTTAACGAAAGAATGAATGAACTAACCACGTTCAGGTAAGAATACAAGTTGCTACCAAAGAGTTGCAAGCAGCAGATGCCCTTTAACTTGATTGTCCAAAGATATACAGGACAGGAATTAAAAAAAACAAATCACAAAGAAGTAAAGCAGCAAAACACTGGGTAGAAAATCTTATAAAACTAGTATTATTGACAATGATGATCATTAGAAATAAACTGGAATGTTTGACAAAAAATAGAGATAAAAGAATTGCTAAAGTCAATTCCGAGGTAAAAACTAAACGAGGAGCAGTCAACCCGTGCAACTGGGCAGCTTAATGGCATTTCACTTTGATATATGTTACCAGCAAAATTAAGATAGCATCAGAGTGCACGTAATCTTGGACCGTTGCCGTAAATAAGATATCAAAAGTTTTATTAGATGTGATCGAGCATCTCAGGTTTCTTAAGAGCATCACATGGACTTGAATTCAGTTTTTCGTGACAACACAACGTGCCTCAGGTTGTGTTGTCACGAATAAGAAGACACAGCTGAAAGATAGAGCACTTGATGAACATCTGAGTGGAATAATCAAACAAGCCTAGCAGTCTAGTGCTTATTAGATCATCTATACTTATGAAGATGTGCTGTGGTTTTAGCTATCCAAAGATATGAATTTAAGATCATGTATGAGGATGTTGATGTAATTCTTCACCAGGTGGAATAATTAGCAAATATCTGATGTCAGAGTATCACATTGATCTGTGGTGACACTGATGTCTTTGTGGTCTTGGTGCGTCTTGGGGCATCTAACCACAACACTTCACATAGAGCTCACAAGTCAATTACTTTGATTAGTTAACAAAACTGCAGAAATTTCTGAACATAAATATATGTATTCACAACTGTCATCTCATGCTCTGATTGGTTGTCATAAAGCAGCATGTTATTGGGGCATAGGTAAAACTAAGGCTGTAAAGGTTCTTGAAGCAAGATGGTCAAAAGTCTAGGAAACCCCTTCGCAGACACGAAAAATTATGTTATTCTCGAATCAACAGTCTACATTGCTATTTGCTGTGGTCTGACGTGTGAGGCAGGAGAAACAATGTCAAATATATGTTACAGAGTTTTGCTCACCAGAACAGGACGCAAAAAGAGCCCTTTTTTTGCAAATTTTTAAACTTTAGCTTTTGCTGCTGAGACATTCAGTAAAAATGCAAAAAGAGTCTCGTTTTCAGGAATGTAAATGTAGGGCTTGATGAACCTGAAGATGTGGATTCTGTAAAATCTGGACGAGAGAAAGGTGAGCTTGTCAAGAATCTCAGGTGCAACTTTACTTCAGAATGTTCGGATTGCGCTAATAAAGGTCTTAAAAATGATCCACCACAACTGAAAACCCCACCCCCACTATCTCCAAGATGTATAACCTAGATAACCTACCTGAAGAACCCCTTTAAAAAATTTAATATCAAAACTAAATTTGTAGACATTTATATTATTAATAGATCCAGATGAGAGCAATCAGCAAACTGGCCCTGGTAAGCTATGTGGCCATTTTGAAAATAAGGTTAATTTAATATCTTTATTATGCACCCCATACCCATCTGTCGACGTAGTCAAAAATACATGAGGTACAATAGGAACAAGGACTCCGACGTGTGTGTAATTTGTTCAGTGATTGTAACTATATATGATGATCATGATTCATTACCTTTGTAACTTGTCATGATTGTGACCAGCCTAGTTCATTACCTTTGTAACTTGTCATGATTAGACCAGCTCTAGTTCTAGTCATCTTTGTAACTTGTCATGATTGTGACCAGCTCTAGTTCATTACCTTGTAACTTGTCATGAGTGTGACCTCAGCCTCTACCTGGAGCTCATTACCTTGTAACTTGTCATAATTGGTAGACTCAGATCTAGTTCATTACCGCTGTAACTTGTTCAGCTATCAAAACTTTGGAGTCCAGTCAATGGACCAATTATATACCTCTGTAATATTTTGACTACCGCCCACAGTATGGGTATGGGGTGCATAATAAAGATATTAAACTAAAAACTGGACCCCAAAGTTTTGATAGCTGAGCAAGTTACAAAGGTAATGAACCATTCACACGTCCACACTTGATCACAATTGAAATGAGTTATTAAGGCAAATATTAGCTTTATTTACAGTGAGCAAAGTAAGCGTATTTTTCCAGAATGGTTTGTAATACAGTGAAACCTCGGTACTCGAACTTAATTCATTACTGAAGGCTGTTCGAGTGCCGATCTGTTCGAGTACCGAACGAATTTTTCCCATAAGGAATAATGAAATTTTGATTAATCCGTTTCAGACCCCCCAAAAATACTCTTACAGCGACTTTAAGGTGTATTTTCGTATGGTATTTATGATTGTATTCTCGTTTTCTTGATCTCATTTGATAGAATGAAAGATATATTACAGAAACAGAGATGATTTTGAATGGTTTACAGAATAAAAGTACCTGAAATTGATGCTGATGTTAAAAAGAAAAAAAACCCATGTGGGGGCCCCCAATCCCCCCAACTGGTTTCGATATGCTTTAAAAAATGCGCTGATATTATTTTATACCTTTTTTTTCCCAAAAATACCGTGTCTGTAAAAAAAACTTCTTTTTTTTTGGGGAAAAAAAATTTAAAAAAAGGGAAAAAAACGTAATGAAGGGGGGGGCCCCAAGTGGGAGGAGCTAATAAAAAGGGGGGGGCCCCCAAAAAGGATCTTCGTATCGATGACTGTTTGATAATGGATACTAGCGGGGGTGTCCAATGTTGTGTAGTTATGCAAAATTTTTGTAATAAAGGTTATCATACCCCTTTTTTTTGATTTTAAAAAACATAAAAACCAAAAGCAAAAAGACACAGAAATTAAAAAAAGGCATATTATAGGGAAGGGGGGGTTTTACATCGGGGCAAAATTTTTTAAACCCAAATTTTTTTTTTTGGTTTTTTTTTCAAATTCTTTTTAAAAGGTACTTATTTATACAAATGATTAAAAAAATGGGGGAAAAAACAAAAAATCTTTACAGTAAAGTTCAGGGGTTCTGAACTGGGGTGGGGATGGGGGAAAGGCCCATTATGTTCTGACGGGTTGTGTTTGTTTGGTCAGTGCCGACCCCAAAGGGTCCCTACCGAAAATTTTTTTAACCCCAAAGTTCAAATAAAACTTTTGAGTGATTTTTTCGGGGACCGGGGTTCCACTTTTAATACCACTGTGGATAAAATCTTTGGCATTCAAAAAAAATTTCTTGGTTGTCTTGAATTCATTAATTTTATGGACGCCAGTACATAATGAGGGGGGGGTGTGACAATAGTCCATCTGGAAATTTTACATTTTTTTTTGGTTTTACATCTGGGGGGTGGTGATTTAACCTCCCCAAAAACTTTCCCCCCCCAAAACCGGGCGGATGACACCCCAAAATCTGTTATTTTGTTGGATTTTAAAAGACATGGGCTCCCCCCATGATAGAATGATGATAAAAAGGGGCCACGGGTTAGCTTTTTAATTTGGTTAAAAAAAATTTTGGGTTTTTTTCTTTTTTTTATTTTTTCTAAAAACCAATTGACAACCCAAAGGGGGGTAATCTCCCCCCTTTTAAAGCATAAACCCAATTCACTTTTTAAAAAACATCTAAAAACCAATGTGGTGGTCCCAATTTTCCTTGGCCCCATTTTTCCCCCACCATACCTTTTGTCGGCTTCTGACAAAAACATCCCTTTTTTAAAAGTTGAGGTTTTAAAAAAAACAAAAAATCAGTTAAAAAAGTTAAACCCTTTCCCTTTTCAGGGGTTTAAATAAAAGGGTAACGAAAACCCCTTTTTTGATAATTTTGAGGCCCATTTAAAATTTATGGGTGCCCCAATTTCTTTAAATCCCCCGGGGCCGGTGGAAAAAACCCCCTTTCCCCGGGTTTTAGGGGGCCCGGGGTTCCCCCTTGGGGGGGGTAAAAAATAAGAACATAAGAAAAAGGAACACTGCAGCATGCCTACTGGCCCATGCGGGGGCAGGTCCAATCTCCCCCCGGCGGGGCCCAAAGCCCCGACCCAGCCAGGTCAGGTTACATTCCCTTTTTAAAGGGAAATTTCCAAATTTTTTTTCCAAAAATTTCCCCCAAATTTGTTTTGGGAACAAAAACAGTGAACTGTGATATAAACCAAATTAATTTCCATGAACTTTCCTTATTTTGTGCCCCTTTATAATGCGACCCGGGTTCCCAAAAAAACCCCCGGCTGTCTTCGCAGGCACCGGACAGGCACCTTGGGCGGTACCCCGACCAGCCAAAAGGGGTGGTTCAAATTGGGCTGCGTGGGCCCGCGGGGGCAGCCTGGTTGATCAGGCTCTGGGCCAACATGAGGCCCGGTCCGAAAGGGGGGCGTTGGGGCCCCTGGAATTTCTCCAAAACTTAGGGAGACAGATGGGGTTTTTTTTGGGCAACTTGAAGTGAACAGACTGACTGGGTTTGGGAAACCCGGGGGGAAGGGGGTTCAAGTCCCTGACAGTTTGGGAGACACAGATGATGATCAAACTAAATGCAAATTATGTGATCAGGCATATGGTCACTGTCTTGAACACTATGTGTTTAAATTTTCCACTTTTTTGGGGAATATAGAGATAAAAGATAATAAAATTTTTGACATGTCAAGATATCTTATTATGAAATAAGATGGGTTTTTTCTAACAAATTTCCCAAAATTTTTTTTTGGGAACAAATAATTAAAAAAAAGATATAAACCCAAATTACAATTTTAACCCCCTTTTGGGGGGCCCCTTTTTCCCCGGCCTTTTTTTTATCCATATGTTTGGGTACCGTCCACAGGGTGGATATGGGGGGAAATAAACTAGCCACTTTGGGGGCAAAATCTTTTAATCAATTAAGGAAAAGGGGCACGGGGTTTTTTTTCCTAGTAGCACAAAAAGGGGGGGGCCCAAATCCCCCCACCCACCCACCCCCTGAAAGGGGGAACACTGCAGAGGGGCCCCCCGGGGCCCCTGCGGGGGCAAAAGGCCCCAAAACTCCCAGACCCAACCCGCCCCACCCATCCAGGTCAGGTTTTTTTTCATTTAAAGGGAAAGGGGGGACGGCATCCCCCCCTAGTGGGAAAAAAAGCCCCCTCCCAAATCCCCCCACCCCCACCCCCTTATATTTTATAGCCTATTTTTTTAAAAATACACAACGTTTTGGGGCCCCATAACT
>WNWK01003127.1:105000-175000 GCA_009830355.1 Cherax destructor | reverse complement strand
ATATAAAAGTGCATAGACACAGAAATTCATGATTCCAAACATACACACACGTGTTTGCATCATTTTATATTATGTTGCACTGCAACATTATGATCACTCTCCATTATTAATTTTGCATGCATTGAGGCAGAGGAGGCTGGGCTTATGGAATATGGGAATTAAATTCTTAGATCTCACAGCGACGAAAATACATGTATTTATAATTATTTCTATAATTCTTCTTATTTTTATCATTATTTTCATTAATATCCATATTATTGTTGTTATTAGCAGTAGTAGTATAATTAGTAGCTGTATTACTATCAATAGTAGTAGTAACTTCAGTAGTAGTCTTCTCAGTATTAATTGTTGTAGTACTAGTTATAGTAGTTGTTGTTGTTATTGTTTTAGTAGTGGTAATCGTAGAAGTAGTTGTAGTAATAGTAGTAGCAGCATTGGTAGTAGCAGTATTAGTAGTAGTAATAGTAGCAGCAGTAGTAGTAACAGTAGTAGTTGTAACAGTATTAGTTGTAGTAGTAGTAATAGTTGTAGAAGTAGTAATAGTTGTAGTAGTAGTAATAGTTGTAGTAGTATAGTTGTAGTAGTAGTAGTAATAGTTGTAGTAGTAGTAATAGTTGTAGTAGTAATAGTTGTAGTAGTAGTAATAGTTGTAATAGTAGTAGTAATAGTTGTAGTAGTAATAGTTGTAGCTGTAGTAATAATTATAGTAGTAATAGTATTATCAGTTGTAGTAGTTGTTGTAGTAGTCGTAGAAGTTGTAGTAGTTATAGTAGCAGTAGTTATAGTAATAGTTGTAGTAGCAGTAGTTGTAGTAATAGTAGCAGCAATGGCAGTAGTTGAAAAAATAGTCACAATAGTGTTGGTGGTAAAAGACCTTTATGTTAAATATTGATGTCTGAAAAAGCGATAACTGTTCTGAATTGTTTTAAGAGTCACATAAAACAAGAGTGACCAAGGTGAACATGTCACACAAAAGGTTAGTCTATCTTGTAGAAACAAAGAGTTACGTCACCTCAGTGAAAAAAGTTTTCAGGTGTCTCCCATATAATGAATGGTGCTGTCTAATGTAAATACCAAACAAGAGGATTGACTGCCTTTCGCATTTCAGAACTGTAATTTGTGAAGTTGTTGGTGATGGCTTTGATCTACACAGTAGTAAAGTTGGTGGTTATTGCTAGAACTTGTGCAATGATATTTGCCAGGTTGCAATTATGTAGGCGAAGATGGAACCTAAGCTGTGGTAAAGTTAGTAGAGTGAAAATTCTCAGTAAATTACTTTGTGGAGATCGTTGTAATGAATGCAGTGGTAATGTTGATGTGGGTGCGTTATGCAGATGTAAGGAAAAACAACGTTTAAATTTGATGATGAGAGTATCAGCACAGTGGTCATTACCATCCTTGGTTTCTTCTGAGTCATTCTCGATGCAAAAATAATTGTTTTGATGTGTGTCCCTGTAAACCCAGAAAGGTTTGCTTCGTTGTTACTGTTGTTTGTCTCCTTGTGAGTTCCACGTAACGCTGTTGTTTGTCTCCTTGTGAGTTCCACGTAACGCTGTTGTTTGTCTCCTTGTGAGTTCCACGTAACACTGTTGTTTGTCTCCTTGTGAGTTCCACGTAACACTGTTGTTTGTCTCCTTGTGAGTTCCACGTAACGCTTATTTGTACGTATTTAGTTCCTATATTACTGTCAGGGGAACGCCTTCCGCCTGATCAAAAAGAATGGAAAAATAAATAAGCGACTCTACGATTAATAATGAAGATAAGTTTTTTAAGCCTTTTAATTAAAATTAAATAAGAATAAAAATCGGCCGTTGTATGTAAAGCCCAGGATGGTCTTCTGATGTTTGAAGATATAGTGTAGGTTATCCTGGGTGGTGGTAATCTTCCCATGTTCTGGAATCTCCTGTTACTACTTGGTTGTAGCTCCACAAGTATCATGTTAGAGGTGAAGAGTAGTCGTAATGTCCTCTTAAGTCCAATGCACAGCCCGCAATGCACAGCCCGCAATGCACAGCATATTAGGGGCTTTTGGCATGTATACATCTCATTAATACCTATGTATATTGTCTACCCAACCATGTATCATTGTACCATGTCTCAATAAAGTATTATTATTATTATTATTATTATTATTATTATTATTATTATAAACTGGTATCTAGCTCCTGTATCAAGGCGTCTACCCTGGATGACCAGGTCAGCAGCAGAGCTGATAATAAAGAAAATATACTGGTTACCAAAAGTTACAAAAGTACAATATTTAAGAAATACAAAGGGTGGTGTGCAATCTTAATGTCATTACCGGTAATCATAAAAAAAAACGACCAGAAATACTCGTGTTAGATCACCATACCTGATCAGGAGAAGAGTGGAGGTGAAGTGACTCTCCAAACTTCAACCCACACCAGGTGAGGTTTATACTACCAGGAGTAGAAATTAAAGCACATCAGACACCAGGAACTGGAGTTTTGCCTCAGCCCGCTAGATGGAAGTGCGGGCAGTAATATGCTAATGGTTCCTGGCTGTCTGAACAACCCTAACCCAAAGTAGTACCGGCTTTTCCCTCACAATTACACAATTTAACAAAATTTCACTTTTGTCGTGTACCTGGGAAATAAGCATCATTTCCCAATTCTTCATAACTAAACAAAATTAAAAAAAAGCAATATTGATCCCAGAACTTTGCTTTTGTGGTCAGGAGACTTCTGGAACACTTTCAAGAAAGACTGTTGTAAAACTATTGTTCTATTGTTTTGCTTGGCAAATATAAAAACAGGGGGTCACAAACCAGCATTCAGTTCAGCTCTGGCTGCCTGAGAAGACACATCAGAAGAAGTGAAATGACATCAATAAACTATACCACGGGTGGGGTTCGAACCGGCTGCAATTATTCTCCAAATGCAATCTGCTACATGTGGTCAATTAATTAAGACAAGAGCAAAGAAGTTCTCTGTAACAGCATCTAAAAAAGTGAGAGAAGCTTACAAAGCATATTTTGACATGTCAGTTGTGGACCAAGACAAGACTTGGTCACCTCATGTTGCTTGTGAACATTGTAAGAAAACACTGGAAGGTAAGAAAGTCATTTGTTATATGAAGGGTAAAATCTTGAATAGGAACATTTTTTAAATGAAATGTATGTACCATAAACTAATTATTTTGTTCTTTTACAGGATGGTATAGAGGAGAAAAAAGAGTCATGAAGTCTGCTGTTCCTAGAATATGTCGTCAACCCACTGATCACTCAACCAACTGCTACTTCTGCCTGGTGGATCCTGCCAAACACCGAATTGGGAAAAATGCACCTGCTATTTTTTATCCAGACCTTCCCTCTTCTATTGCACCAGCACCACACAGTGCTGATCTTCCTGTACCTACACCTCCAGAAAGAAGTCAACCGTCAGAAGAAGAAAGCAGCAAATCAGAAAATGAAGGGCACAGTGATGCAGCTGTTGGGAGAAATTCTTACTACGCAAACCAAACAGACCTCAATGACTTGTTGGATGAAAATATGCAGGTGACAAACCAAAGAAAACGTCACCAACATTTCTCAAGCGTCTTCACTAACGAAGACAGGTTGTGCTACTGTAATGACGTATGAGGCTGCCTGATGCAATTGGAATTGCATGCAATCCAGATGAGTGGAGACTCTTCATTGACAGCTCCTCCAGAAGCCTAAAAGCTGCACTTCTGCACAATGGGAACAAGTATCCATCTCTTCCCTTGGTTCATTCAGTGCATCTTAAGGAGACTACAACAGTGTCAAACTTCTACTGGAAGCTTTGAACTATGATAAGTATGGCTGGGAGGTTATTGGAGACTACAAAATGGTGGCATTTTTATGGGATTCCAAGGAGGTTTTACCAAGTTTCCCTGTTATCTCTGTCATTGGGATAGTAGAGACAGAGCAGCACATTACCAGAGGAAGCACTGGCCTCAAAGGACTGAGTTCTCAGTAGGAAGACATAATATCAAACATAAACCATTGGTGGATCCTCAAAAGGTTCTGTTCCTCCATTACACATCAAACTAGGGCTAATGAAACAGTTTGTTACAGCTCTTGACAAAGAGTCTGCAGCCTTCAAGTATCTTCAAGACTTCTTTCCCAAGCTATCAGAGGCAAAGGTGAAGGCTGGCATCTTCACTGGACCACAAGTCAGGAAAATCATGGAGTGCTCAGAATTCCCAAAGAAGTTCACAGAGAAGAAAAGGAAGCCTGGGAGAGTTTTGTTGCTGTAGCACAGAGCTTTCTGGGCAACAACAAGGCTGACAATTATGTGGAACTTGTTGAGACCTTGGTAAAAAACTATGGTCAGATGGGCTGTAGGATGTCCCTTATAGTCCATATCCTTGATGCTCATCTTGACAATTTCAAGGAGAATATGGGAGCATACTCAGAGGAGCAAGGGCAGCGCTGCCACCAAGATATAATGAACTTTGAACACAGATATCAGGGATCTTATAATGAAAACATGACAGGAGACAACATTTGGAGACCTAAACGGGAAAATTATTTGTTGCATGATCGCAAATCTAAAAAACTGCTCATTTTAACTTTGTAAAATGTTTCAGAAAGTTTAAAATAAAATTTGTGTAAATTTTATTTTATTTATGTAAATTTTATTTATTTTATTATATGTTTTTGTTTTACATCGAAAACTAGCAAAAAATATTGAAATTTAGCCATTTTTGTCAAAAAATCATCGTGTAAGCCACAAAAGCAAAGTTTAAAAGGAATAATGGGCATTTTCTCTTGTTATGCAATAAATGGAGTTGGAAAATAACACTTACTTGCCAGGAACAAAAATTGCGCTGCATAGTGTTATTGGTGCCTTAAAATGATTACATTTCTGCCACTTCCATTACTGATTTATTTTCGATGTCTGAGATTCTATGAATACCATAATTAGGCATTTCCGAAAAGGGAAAGAGACATTATAATCTACACCTGAAAATCCTATAGTGTCTGGTCCCAAATCTGCACACAGAAATCACTCCCTACGACAGCATAATACTAGGCAGACGGTGCAACATACCCATAATGAAAAGCAGGGATGCCATGAGTACACTAAGAGAGATCCAAATAAGTGTCAGTGGTCAAAGACTGTTTAAAGCCCCCAGCATACATAAGGGGGATTACCAATAGATCCCTGGCTGTCTTCAAGAGAGAGAGAGGAGACTGGATATATACCTAAAGTCAGTATCTGGCCAGCCGGGCTGTGGTTCATACGTTGTATTGCGTGCTGCCAGCAGTAACAGCCTGGTTAATCAGGCCCTAATCCACTGGAAAGTCTGGTCGAGGGCCTAGCCTCCGGGGCGTTGATTCCGTGAACAACTTCCATGTAGATTCCAGATCGACTCCAGGTAGTCTCCAGGTAGTCTCCAGGAAGGATCCAGGAAGGATCCAGGTAGTTTCCAGGAAGGATCCAGGTAGTCTCCAGGAAGGATCCAGGTAGTCTCCAGATAGTCTCCAGATAGTCTCCAGGAAGGATCCAGGTAGTCTCCAGAAAGGATCCAGGTAGTCTCCAGGAAGGATCCAGGTAGTCTCCAGGAAGGATCCAGGTAGTCTACAGGAAGGATCCAGGTAGTCTCCAGGAAGGATCCAGGTAGTCTACAGGAAGGATCCAGGTAGTCTCCAGGAAGGATCCAGGTAGTCTCCAGGTAGTCTACAGGAAGGATCCAGGTAGTCTTCAGGAAGGATCCAGGTAGTCTACAGGAAGGATCCAGGTAGTCTCCAGGAAGGATCCAGGTAGGTAGATCGTGGAAGGGGTACACTGAAGTGATTGCCTGCTATTGTTTGTTTGAATCAGATTAAATACTAAAATACACATTTTCTGATCGTCTTCAAACTTTTACCATCGGTAAGTTGTACCAGTTTCAATCCTCCAGTTTTATTGATTGACATGTAATGACTAGAGGATGTCTTTTCTGATCGGCATCAAACTCTAAGTGCTCGTGTATCTTAATAGGAAGTACTTTTGTCTTACCTTTGGGCTGTGTTTGTGCTAATTTGCCATTTTTCAGAATTTTATTAAACTGGATTTTTAAAAAATCTTAATCAAGTTCTTACCGGAATATAGACGGAAGACTTTCTTATTTTCCACAACATTTGCTTTCTCACATATTTTCGTTTATTACTCGAGACGCCTACATCAATTAGCTAAACATTTTCCAATCTTAAGTAATGTATCTTGGGAGAGATTGCTGGCGCACTCACTTCCCACAATGAAGTCCGTGGTTCGACCCCGGAATGAGTGGATACATTAGGACGTGTTTCCTTTAGACACCTGCTGTTCATTTCACCTATCAGTAATATAGGTACCTGGGTGTTGGTCGACTGGTGTGGGTTGCATCCTGGTTACAATATTATAGGATCCCAATGGAAATAAGGGAGACAGTCCTCGACGACGCACTGACTTTCTATACAGTAGTATGTCATTGATGTCAACTACGACTGCATATCTTGTACGTGTACTTGTAGAAATAGAGATTATTATTATAATTGTTATTATTATTAATATTATTATCATTATTATTTACAATAGCTCATTATAAAATCTGGTTTTCGTATGATAACTGGAGACAGGTTCCTCTGATAGATTTCCAAATGTCAACACAGGTGTTTCCTACTTTGAAGGTTTCTATGTAGACGCCATTTTGCCATTTTTAATCTCGAAATGGTAAAGCATTATTTTAACTTATTGCATTATTTTTTGCCTTGATGCTGGTGAGGGGCTCTTGATAAAAGGAACTTTATTTATCTTCCATTTGTTTGGATCGAGCCTGAATGCCACCCATTCCACAGGTGCTAAATGACCCCTACAGGTTTAGCACTTTCCTCAGACTAATATATAACAATTATGAACGGCATTAATCTTCAGTGGCTGATGCATTGCATGAAATTGATCGAACATGTCCCGTGGCTCAGTTGACAACGCACTGGCCTAACACACTGAGAGTCCGTGGTTCAATGCTCGGCATGTGTGAAAATGTTAGTCAGGTGTCCTTACACTTGCTGCTGCTGTTCACCCTGCAGTAAGTAGGTACCTGGGTGTTAATCGACTGTTGTCGGTCGCATCCTGGGTACAATATAACATGATCCGTTTGAAGCAAAATAAATCGCCAGGCCCTGATGAGCTTTTTTCAAGGGTTCTTAAGGAATGCAAAATTGAACTCTGTGAACCCTTAACTAACATTTTTAACCTATCTCTTCAAACAGGTGTAGTGTCTGATACGTGGAAGATGGCTAATGTAATTCCTATTTTTAAAGCAGGGGACAAGTCGTTACCATCAAATTACCGCCCAATAAGTCTAACTTCAATTGTAGGCAAATTATTAGAGTCGATTATAGCTGATAACATAAGAAGCCATCTCGATAGGCATAATTTGATTAATGATACTCAACATGGATTCACCAGGGGCCGTTCCTGCCTAACTAATTTATTAACTTTTTTCAGTAAGGCTTTTGAGGCAGTTGATCATGATAAAGAATTCGATATTGTTTATTTGGATTTTAGTAAGGCTTTTGATAGAGTACCACATCAGAGACTGTTAAAGAAAGTGGCTGCTCACGGCATTGGAGGAAAAGTGTTTTCATGGATCGAGTCATGGCTCACCAATAGGAAGCAGAGGTGTGCATTAATGGGGTTAAATCTGAGTGGGGATCTGTAACAAGTGGCGTTCCACAGGGATCGGTTTTGGGCCCGTTGTTGTTTATAATATATATAAATGACCTTGACGAGGGAATTACTAGTGATATGAGCAAATTCGCTGATGACACGAAGATAGGTAGGATAATCGATTGAGACGTAGATGTCACGGAACTTCAGGAGGATTTAGACAAACTCAATTCCTGGTCAGAAAAATGGCAGATGCAGTTCAATGTAGATAAATGCAAAGTTCTAAAGCTCGGGAATGTTCATAACCCTAGCACCTACCAGCTTAATAATGTTGAACTCAGCTGTACAGAATGCGAAAAGGATCTGGGGGTTATGGCAAGCAGCAACCTCAAACCAAGTCAGCAATGCCTAAGCGTAAGGAATAAAGCAAATAGATTACTGGGATTTATATCAAGAAGTGTAAGCAACAGAAGTCCAGCGGTTATATTACAGCTTTATACATCATTAGTAAGGCCTCACCTAGATTATGCAGCTCAGTTCTGGTCTCCATTTTACAGAATGGATATAAATTCGTTAGAAAACATTCAGCGACGAATGACAAAGTTAATTCATAGCATTAGAAATCTTCCGTATGAAGAAAGATTGAAGACCCTTAAATTACATTCACTTGTAAGACGAAGAATGAGGGGAGACATGGAAAAATAAACACATAAGCAGTATAATGTGATCCTTTATTGACAACGTTTCGCCCACGCAGTGGGCTTTATCGAGTCACAGACAGATCTACCTGGAAAATGAGCAACATGGAGATATATATAGGGTACAGTCAGGTGGAGAATGCTGGGTCAGGTGGAGAAAGCTGCATGTGAGTCTTAAAAGTAGTGTGATAGTTAAAAACATAGTGTGACTTAGTGTGACCTCCACATCCACCACCATTAAGGACATTACCAGTAACAGACAGGAAAAGCTTCAATCCACGGCAGGGGTATACACAATCCCTTGTAATGGCTGCAGTAAATTATACGTTGGCGAAACATCCAGAGACCTACAAACACGCATTTCAGAACACCAGTACGCAGGCAGATCTGACGACTCAAGAAATGCCTGTGTTCAACACCGAAATTTACACAAAGAACATAAGAACATAAGAAAGGAGGAACACTGCAGCAGGCCTGTTGGCCCATACTAGGCAGGTCCATCACAATCCGTCCCACTAACAGAATATTTGCTCAACCCAATTTTCAATGCTACCCAAGAAATAAGCTTTGACAATTCTACCCACTCATGCGCGAGTCCCACTCAAATCCAACCCCTCTCACTCATGAATTTATCCAACCTAAATTTGAAACTACCCAAGGTCCTAGCTTCAATAACCCTACTAGGCAGACTGTTCCACTCATCAACTACCCTATTTCCAAACCAATACTTTCCTATATCCTTTCTAAATCTAAACTTATCTAACTTGAATCCATTATTGCGGGTTCTCTCTTGGAGAGATATCCTCAAGACCTTATTTATATCCCCTTTGTTAATACCCATTTTCCACTTGTATACCTCGATCATGTCTCCCTCATTCTACGTCTTACAAGTGAATGTAATTTTAGGTCTTCAATCTTTCTTCGTAAGGAAGATTTCTAATGTTATGTATTAATTTAGTCATTCTACGCTGAATGTTTTCTAACGAATTTATGTCCATTCTGTAATATGGAGACCAGAACTGAGCTGCGTAATCTAGGTGAGGCCTTACTAATGATGTATAAAGCTGTAATATAACCTCTGGACTTCTGTTGCTAACACTTCTTGATATAAATCCCAGTAATCTATTTGCCTTATTACGTACGCTTAGGCATTGCTGTCTTGGTTTAAGGTTGCTGCTTACCATCACCCCCAAGTCCTTCTGCAATCTGTATGGCTAAGTTCTACGTTATTTAACTTATAAGTGCTTGGGTTATGGACACTCCCGAGCTTCAGAACCTTGCATTTATCTACATTGAACTGCATCTGCCACTTTTCTGACCACGAATTAAGTTTGTCTAAATCTTCCTGAAGTTCTATGACATCTATGTTTGAATCAATTATCCTACCTATCTTCGTGTCGTCGGCGAATTTGCTCATATCACTAGTAATTCCTCATCAAGGTCATTGATATATATTATAAATAACAATGGGCCTAAGACTGATCCCTGTGGAACACCACTTGTTACAAGTCCCCATTCGGATTTAACCCCATTTATGCACACTCTCTGCTTCCTATTGGTGAGCCATGACTCGATCCATGACAGCACTTTTCCCCCAATGCCATGAGCTGCCACTTTCTTTAACAGTCTCTGGTGTGGTACTCTATCAAAAGCCTTACTAAAGTCTAAATAAACAATATCGAATTCTTTATCGTGATCAACAGCCTCAAAAGCTTTACTGAAGAAGGTTAATACATTAGATAGGCAGGAACGGCCCTCGTGAATCCATGCTGGGTATCATTAATCAAATTATGGTTATCTAGATGGCTTCTAATAATATCAGCTATAATTGACTCTAGTAATTTGCCTACAATTGAGGTCAGGCTTATTGGGCGGTAGTTTGACGGTAGTGACTTGTCCCCTGCTTTAAAAATAGGAATTACATTAGCCATCTTCCACATATCAGACACTACACCTGTTTGAAGAGATAAATTAAAAATGTTAGATATTGGTTCACAGAGTTCCATTTTGCATTCTTTAAGAACCCTTGCAAAAGCTCATCAGGACCCGGCGATTTATTTTGTTTCAGTCGGTCCAGCTGTTTCATAATCATTTCGCTAGTGACTGTGATATTACATAATTTATCTTCTTCTGGGCCTCTGTAAAAATTAATTACTGGGATATTATTAATGTCTTCCTGTGTGAAAACCGAGAGAAAATAATTATTAAAAATAGAGCACATATCATTCTCCTTGTCAGTAAGATGCCCAAAGTTATTTTTAAGGGACCTATCTTATCCCTAACTTTTGTTCTATAAACCTGGAAAAACTTTTGGGTTAGTTTTTGAATCCCTAGCAACTTTAATGTCATAGTCCCGTTTAGCTTTTCTTATTCCCTTTTAACGTCCCTCTTAATGTCAGTATACTGATTTATAAGATGACCCTCACCTCTTTTTATGCGCCTATAAATTCCTTTCTTCTGCCCTAAAAGATATTTGAGCCTATTATTCATCCATTTTGGGTCATTTCTACTTGATCTAATTTCTTTATACGGGATAAATGTTCTTTGGGCAGCCTGTATAGTGTTAAGAAAACTGTCATATTGATACCTCTCTTCTTCACCCCAGTCCACAGTTGATAAGTGTTCTCTAAGTCCATTATAATCTGCTAAGCGAAAATCTGGGACCATTACTGAATTATCCCTACTATCATACATCCATTCAATGCTAAAGGTAATTGACTTGTGGTCGCTTGAGCCGAGTTCCTCTGTAATTTCTAAATTATTAACAAGGGTTTCTTGCTTGCCAGAACCAAGTCAAGTAGGTTATTTCCCTTGTAGGTTCTGTTACAAACTGCTTCAAAAGCAATCCTGAACTACTTCTAAAAGTCGTTAGATTCTAAATTCCCTGTCATGAAATTCCAGTCAATCTGACTAAAGTTAAAGTCCCTAGAAATACTACGTTATCGTGTCTTGTGGCCTTAACAATTTCCTCCCAAAGTAGTCTCCTTGTTCCCTATCTAAGTTTGGAGGACGGTAAATCACGCCTAAAATCAATTTTTCACACCCTTCTGAAAATTCTATCCAGACAGACTCTGTATGTGTTAATTCAGACTTTATACCCGTTTTTACGCAACAATTTAAATGATCACGGACATAGAGTGCCACCCCACCCCCTTTCCCGATACTTCTGTCTACTTGGAACAATTTAAAACCCTGAATGTGACATTCGGCAGGCAAGTCCCGATTTTTCATATTAAACCATGTCTCAGTTATTGCAAAACATCAATATTACCCGTACTTGCAACTAATCTCAACTCGTCCATCTTATTCCTAGCACTACGACTATTGGTGTAATATATATTTAGAGACCCTCCTTTCTCTTTACCCTTCCTGCTCATCTCTGTTTTTCCACTATACCTATTACTGTGCTTGTCATCTAGTGTCACTAGCTTTCCACTATCCACCTTATTCTGCCTATTACTAGTTCTCCTACAACTTATAATATTACTACACTGGGACTTCTCTGTTTTTCCCCCAAAACCCATACCACTAACTATATCTAGTTTAAAGCCCTAACAGCTCCCTCCACTGCAGTTGCCAGTGCCCCCACCCCAGACCTGGATAAGTGAACCCCATCCCTGGCATACATGTCATTTCTGCCATAGAAGAGGTCCCAGTTGTCAATGAATGTTACTGAATTTTCCTTACAGTATTTGTCCAGCCAGCAATTGACACCAATTGCCCTGGACAGCCATTCATTTCCAACTCCTCTCCTTGGCAAAATACCACATATGACAGGGTTCCCACCCTTCTTCCTAATTATGTCTATTGCTGACCTAAACCTGCTAGTCAGGTCCTCACTCCTACGTCTGCCAACATCGTTGCCTCCAGCAGAAACGCAAGACTCATCGCCAGAGAAGACAACACGCAATACCGAAGAATCCTAGAATCATCACTCATCTGTATATCCAACAACTTCAACCAGAACAACGGCTTCTACAACATAGCTGAACCTATTGCCAAGAAACTTCTTCAACGCTATCCCACCTAGAACTCAAGAATGGTACACTGCAGGTCCTTTAAGTCACACTATGTTTTTAACTATCACACTACTTTTAAGACTCACATGCAGCTTTCTCCACCTGACCCAGCATTCTCCACCTGACTGTACCCTATATATATCTCCATGTTGCTCATTTTCCAGGTAGATCTGTCTGTGACTCGATAAAGCCCACTGCGTGGGCGAAACGTTGTCAATAAAGGATCACATTATACTGCTTTTGTGTTTATTTTTCCATTGTGTCGGTATTTTATACCATTTATTTTCAGGGGAGACATGATCGAGGTATATAAGTGGAAGATGGGTATTAATAAGGGGGATATAAATAAGGTCTTGAGGATATCTCTCCAAGACAGAACCCGCAATAATGGATTCAAATTGGATAAGTTTAGATTTAGAAAGGATATAGGAAAATATTGGTTTGGAAATAGGGTAGTTGATGAGTGGAACAGTCTGCCTAGTAGGGTCATTGAAGCTATGACCTTGGGTAGTTTCAAATTTAGGTTGGATAAATTCATGAGTGAGAGGGGTTGGATTTGAGTGGGACTCGCACTTGAGTTAATAGAATCTTCAAAGCTTATTTCTTGGGTAGAATTGAAAATAAGGTTGGGCAATTATTCTGTTTGTGGGATGGATTGTGAAGGACCTGCCTAGTATGGGCCAACAGGCCTGCTGCAGTGTTCCTCCTTTCTTATGTTCTAATAAAATAAGATAGACAGTCCTCAATGACACACTGACTTTTTTGACCCTCCGGATCAGCATAAGCTGCTCTCAGTAACAATATCCACCAAAAATGCGGAAGTTACACTATTTCCAAATTGTTCATGAACAGAAAATTGTCCGTTCTGGAGACCATTGTAATATAATGTTGACAAGTCTCTCAAACCCAACCCATCTCACCGGGTCCTGATGAGCTTTTTGCAAGGGTTCTTAAGGAATGCAAAATGGAACTCTGTGAACCAATATCTAACATTTTTAATTTATCTCTTCAAACAGGTGTAGTGTCTGATATGTGGAAGATGGCTAATGTAATTCCTATTTTTAAAGCAGGGGACAAGTCACTACCGTCAAACTACCGCCCAATAAGCCTGACCTCAATTGTAGGCAAATTACTAGAGTCAATTATAGCTGATATTATTAGAAGCCATCTAGATAACCATAATTTGATTAATGATACCCAGCATGGATTCACGAGGGGCCGTTCCTGCCTATCTAATTTATTAACCTTCTTCAGTAAAGCTTTTGAGGCTGTTGATCACGATAAAGAATTCGATATTGTTTATTTAGACTTTAGTAAGGCTTTTGATAGAGTACCGCACCAGAGACTGTTAAAGAAAGTGGCAGCTCATGGCATTGGGGGAAAAGTGCTGTCATGGATCGAGTCATGGCTCACCAATAGGAAGCAGAGAGTGTGCATAAATGGGGTTAAATCCGAATGGGGACTTGTAACAAGTGGTGTTCCACAGGGATCAGTCTTAGGCCCATTGTTATTTATAATATATATCAATGACCTTGATGAGGGAATTACTAGTGATATGAGCAAATTCGCTGACGACACGAAGATAGGTAGGATAATTGATTCAAACATAGATGTCATAGAACTTCAGGAAGATTTAGACAAACTTAATTCGTGGTCAGAAAAGTGGCAGATGCAGTTCAATGTAGATAAATGCAAGGTTCTGAAGCTCGGGAGTGTCCATAACCCAAGCACTTATAAGTTAAATAACGTAGAACTTAGCCATACAGATTGCGAGAAGGACTTGGGGGTGATGGTAAGCAGCAACCTTAAACCAAGACAGCAATGCCTAAGCGTACGTAATAAGGCAAATAGATTACTGGGATTTATATCAAGAAGTGTTAGCAACAGAAGTCCAGAGGTTATATTACAGCTTTATACATCATTAGTAAGGCCTCACCTAGATTACGCAGCTCAGTTCTGGTCTCCATATTACAGAATGGACATAAATTCGTTAGAAAACATTCAGCGTAGAATGACTAAATTAATACATAGCATTAGAAATCTTCCTTACGAAGAAAGATTGAAGACCCTAAAATTACATTCACTTGTAAGACGTAGAATGAGGGGAGACATGATCGAGGTATACAAGTGGAAAATGGGTATTAACAAAGGGGATATAAATAAGGTCTTGAGGATATCTCTCCAAGAGAAAACCCGCAATAATGGATTCAAGTTAGATAAGTTTAGATTTAGAAAGGATATAGGAAAGTATTGGTTTGGAAATAGGGTAGTTGATGAGTGGAACAGTCTGCCAAATAGGGTTATTGAAGCTAGGACCTTGGGTAGTTTCAAATTTAGGTTGGATAAATTCATGAGTGAGAGGGGTTGGATTTGAGTGGGACTCGCGCATGAGTGGGTAGAATTGTCAAAGCTTATTTCTTGGGTAGCATTGAAAATTGGGTTGAGCAAATATTCTGTTAGTGGGACGGATTGTGAAGGACCTGCCTAGTATGGGCCAACAGGCCTGCTGCAGTGTTCCTCCTTTCTTATGTTCTTATGTTCTTATTACAGGGTCCAATGGAGCCACACCCCAGCTTGAGGCCATGCCAGAGCGCTGGGGAACTCAGGTTCACGGTGATTGGTTGATGGGAAGCGATTCTAGTGGGGACTACCATTTTTGATGTTTCTGAATTTCGTCCTGAAGACGTGGATGATCCGGGTCATACTCTCATAGTCGGTAATGTACTCATGGATGTCATCAAGCATGTTTTGAGTGGTGCGGTGTTGATCTGGGTCACTGGTAAACTTCAAAGTTCCAATTTTGACTCGTTGGTCAATTTCGTCGCAGTGTTGGTCAGTAGTGTAGAACTGGACGTCAGGCCATGATTTGTACTTCTGATTTAGTATTAGCCTTAATACTTCAGGGATTTTAGCAACCTGTGTAGGTGTAAGGACTGCAGGTGTTTTTTTGGTAGGTGGTTCGCCGGTGGTGGTTTTGGTAGCAGAGGAAGGTGGCGTGGTGGTGGTGGATGTTTCGGTTAGTGATGGAGTTTTGACTTTGGTGCCTGTTGATTGGTCCGGTTGGTGTGAGGTCTCTGATTGGTCCGTTTCCTTGATGCAGGAAGGTAGTGGAAGCATCACATTGGTGGAATTTTGAAACGGCTCGTCACGTGTAGTCGATGGTGGTGGTGGAGCTGCTTGAGAGTGACTTGCAGGTGTTGAAACATTGACGTTATTTGTGGCGGTCTTGATGATGTCTGAAGAAGGTGGAGAACCCAGGAATGTAAAATTAGGCATGTTGTTCAGCCAGAAGAGTTAATTAATGGTGGTGTTGAATGATCCAGGTAAAGCTTTGTTGTGCATATGCGCATACATCATAAAGTAGTGGATTTTTGTGGATTCATCGGCAGATATTGGCGGCAATTTATTGCTGGTGGAGGATGAAGTTTGAGTGACCTTGAATATTCTGTTGGTGTCTTCTTGCAGTTTAGTAATTGCATCATATGTTGGAGATTTTGCAGTTGTTTTCTTTTGCTGGTATAGTTGTTTCTTGAGAACTTCTCTTCTTGTTGAGAATTTAGCAGCGAGAGTGTGGTGCTCATTCTTGCACTTCAGGTGGAGTGGTGGTGGTGTTAGTCTTGAAATCATGACCTTCGTTGCCGCAGGTCGGGCAGAACTTCTTATCCTTGGTAGGACAATCCTTGGTGATGTTCATACAATAAGAGTAAGATCTGTAACACTGTGTGATGTGCTGGAATCTGGCGGCTTCAATGTAACTTGGGTTGATATGGAAGTAGTGGGTTGCCAGTCCCTCTGCGAGAACTTGGGTTGCCATGTTGGCATCAGTGAGCATTGAAGAAGCGTTGGATATTTTGGTAATATGTTCCACCGTGGTCTAAGGGTTCTGGTCTTATATTGATGACTTAATTTCTTCAATAGCCTGGGTTGTGATGAGCTTATCTAGTCGCTTAAGGAACACAGTCCCTTGGCCCTCAAAGCTGGGAAAGTCATGACTTGACATAGACTCAGTAATAATCATAGAGCCATCCACAGTGTCGTAGATTAACTTTAGTTCCATTAAGATGGTAAACAGTTAAGTTTGTAGTGTTGACACCAAGTTGTTAATTCTTATGCCTAAGACAACGTGGTTCTTATCGTCATTATCTAGGTTGTAGCATCAGTGGTGTTAAGTTTCTCGACTTTGATGTCGTCAGAGCAGACTACAACGAAAGCCTCTTGGAGTGATAGAATCACATTACATTTAATCTGCAATATGTCGCTAACGGCAGCTGCAGTTGCTAGTTTGGGCTAGTCATTGACTGTCCCACTTCTCCGTTTGATTTCACACGGTTTGAGAAATGCATCGTGGAAGATGCAGGGATCGCAGGGATGAACATGGATGCGGAGAAGCTAAGCCAATAAAACAGGCCTTTTGTAGGATGAATCAACATAAAAAGGGGTGTATGGAGGAAGAGATGAGTTTCTTTCTCCTAAATATTTTGACTGTTCCCAGCGACAGTCAGGTTACATCACCTAATTAATGGTTCCCTATCCACATGGTACTGACTACTGCAAGGTAAATTTAATAACTAAGGCTGAGAGTTTTCCTCTTCTTGGGATAGATGATGTCATGGACGCAGTGGAGGAACCAAATAAGAGCGCAAATTAGACCTACTGAAGAGTCATCATATTTTCCTAACCCAACGAGTTAGGAAATACAATGTCATATACAATGTCAAGGATTTTTTTCAATTTACAAACTCGGTTTACTAGAGAGCAGATGTTGACCAGTACTAGTTTATTACAGCCTGGTTTTTGCAAGGGTATGTCAGTGACAATGGTGTTTCCGAGTTGCAAGAAGTAGCAGAATGTCTACTAACTGTAGGCTTCTTCTCTAGGCTTCAACACAAAAAAAATTATGCCATAAGAAAGAAAATTCTGGCTTGGATGTTCTTTATGTGGAGACAATGAAGAATGTTGTTGTTGATGCAATATCCTGTATGAAAATAATGTACATTAAGCAGTTTGTAATTCATTATGTACTCTAGTTTCTCAGTGATGTGCAGTTGGCGAGTGGATAGCGTCTCTCTGACCTCTCAGAGAAGAGAAGAGATTTGAGCTTGGTGGTGGGTTGTCAGATTTGCCTGGTGGTGGGTTGTCAGATTTGCCTGGTGGTGGGGGTGTCAGATTTGCCTTGTGGTGGAGGTGTCAGACTTGCCTGAGAATGTTTTGGGTGGTAGTCATATCAGCTTTACATGCCTAGATAAGGTATGTTATTTTTTTATGTGCAATGACTTTACTGTTTTGTTTGAGAACCAGCCATCAACTGCAATAAACGAGGCAATCAGCTCCTTCCATGGAAGAATCTTAGAGGGCACTCAAGCATGTTGTGAATTAAATACACCAAAGATCTACCAGCAGTGCAAACGAACCAAGGAAATTAGGGACTGAATAAAAATAATCAAGCAGAGTGTCGAAGGCACCAAGAAACGAGACAAGCCACAAAAGCTATACTGCAGAGGTTGAGAGAGAAATAATCAACCTAATCACACAACACAAAAGTGAAATATGGAAATATCTTGTTGAACAGTTCTGAAGTAAGATTCGCCAGGTTCTGAGGGCCAAACATATGCCTAACCATTACCTAATACACTCCTTCACCGACGACGACGATGATGAGTAAGTGGATATCAACCTTGATGATCCACAAGACCAAGCCAATCTGATGAGTGATGTGTGGGAGAAAAGTCTCTCACACAATGGTAGTAGAAGATTTAACAATAACCATTACTAGTGGGTCAACGAATGGAGAGACGACAACCAGGCTGACATCCAACCACTACCATTAATTTATACATCTACCCTTGTAGATGAACACCCCCTTATAAGACCAATCACACTCAGAGAGATGATCCAAGCCATAGGTAGAGTGAGAAATAAAGTCCTTGGTCTCTCAGATATAACAGTGAAACCACAAAATGTCTCTGGTAAATATCTTTAATGCCATCTTGGCCTCGGGACACTTTCTGTGGCACTTAAGACAGCAAGGATATCATTGCAAATGCCAACAAAGACAAACATAAACCGGAGAAATACAGACCTATCTCCTTACTTGAAGTCACTGGTAAAGTCATTGAAAAAATCCTCTCCAGTAGATTGAACTACAAGATGGAGTACAATCACATCTTCACTGAAAAACAGTTTGGCTTCAGGACCCACCAAGGAACCCAACACGCTATCAATATCATTTTCGATGTTGTAGACAGCCTGCAGAAACAAGGCAATCTAGCTTTAACTGCAACTCGGGATGCACACAAAGCATTTGATAGCCTATGGCAAAGCGGTCTCATATACAAACTTGCAGACCTTCCAGACCAAAACTGTACCTTTCTCAGGCTCACATATAATTTCTTATCAGGTAGAAGCATCATCCTCACTTTCAACGGAAAACCAGCAAAGTCATTCACACCAACAGCTGGAGTACCACTAGGTTCGTGCCACAGTCCCATACTCTTTAACATATACGTAAATGATCTCCACCAACTAGAATTCAATGACACCATCATCACCCAGTTTGCTGACGATGTTATTCATGTAGTCTCATCCACTCCTGTAACAGGAAAAATAAAGCATGCAAGGGCAAAAATGAGTGCCGAATTACAAAGAACAGCTAACTGGGAGAAGAAATGGATAATTACCACCAATCACGACAAGGTCCTCATCAGCAACATAGGATGTTTTGCCTCAACTATTGACAACAATAGGTTGTCAATAGTTGAGATACGGGATCGACAGATAACCCCGCTCCACATCTCACGTCACCAAAAATGTAAATTTAGAAAACGTCCGCCTTAGTCAACTATTCAGGTTTAATCAAGCCCCTTCCCACATCAAGAAGCACTTGTACAAAATTATAATAAGACCCATGCTCGAATATCCTTGTGTACCCATGTCACTAACAACGAAATCCAACATGTTACAACTACAAAGAGTTCAGAACAGAGCACTCTGCTCTATCACAGGCACCAGGCGAAGTGACAGAATCAGAATAGAAGATTTACACATATAACAAGACATAGATGCATTTAATGTCAGGCTAGATAAAATAAAGAAGTAACTATTATATGACATGCAAGAACTATATAACAGACAGTGAAAACCCTCCCCAACCAACGATCACCACCGAGTACATCATCAACACACCTCCTCCCAGAACCCACAAGATGACTCTCCAACAAAGAGACCGACGTTTCATTTACAAGGAGAACTTCCCGAGACCAAAGATCCTGAGTGATCTCCCAGAAGATATAGAAGAATGGATACCACAAGAACCATTTATTTCTAACAAGGATAAAACCACTCAAATTTATGGAGACTTTACTTTTAACTAATTAACACTTATAAATAACCACGTAACATCTGCTAACCTCCTACGGCAGGACACCACCTCAGAAATAGCTCAGCTGACCAACAACTCCAGGAATGCAGCCGACCTCCATCAAACGCCCTGCAACTATCTTCAGCAAGTGCCCTGCAATCAACCTCCTGTGCTGGAAAAAAGGCAATTGCAAAAAGCATACCTCCAACCAACTCAGCATCATGCATGTATACAACTGGTATAACTATGTGCAGCTGATGGGTAACATGGTATACCCAATTCTTTGAATTTCATGAATTTTGAAATAACACTATACACAAATACTTGTATTAAAATGCACCAAAGTGGTTAAGCCACTTACCTTTATTACAAAACCTACCTACCCCCACCCACCCTTTTCCCATATTTCCATCCTTACCCCTTCTTTTTCCTTCCCCATCTTACCATAGCTCAAGTCTTAACTCGCTCGCCCTTTTCCCCCGAAAACACAGTATCATCAGTAACCATGCAACTGTTTCCAAAATATGAATCTCTCGCCTGTTATTCCGATAATATTCCTCCCTTGGACTCTTATTGTTTGGTGGTGGAATTTAAACAACTGATATTATGATTTGTTTCCAGACATTACAGACCCTGTTACATACTCAGTTAACATACCTGTGATCACTTTTCCTAATCTTTCAAATCTTCAGTGTTTTTAACTATCAGTGCTAATATTTGTCCTTATTCTTTTTCTTTCTGATTTATTTTCTTATTGTTTGGTATCCTTATGGGAATATTGTATTCATTATTATTCCTGAGAGTTTGACACAATTATAGATGCAACATCAAGGTTCTTTCTAATACTTTATTGAACGCTTTTGAGTTAGATGGGCTAGTGAGAGTATAGGTAATGGGGTCGAAGATGTATGGGGTAGGTTTAAGAATATAGTGTTAGAGTGTTCAGCAGAAGTTTGTAGTTACAGGAAAGTGGGTGTGGGAAGGAAGAAGCAATTGGTGGATTGATGACGTAAAGAGAGTAGTAAGGGAGACAAATTTAGCATATGAGAGGTTTTTACAAAGTAGAAGGGATGCAAGGAGGGACGAATATATGGAGAGAAAAAGAGATAATTTTTTTTTTTTAATTAACACATCGGCCAATTCCCACCAAGGCAGGGTGGCCTGAAAAAGAAAAACTTTCATCATCATTCACTCCATCACTGTCTTGCCAGAGGGGTGCTTTACACTACAGTTATAAAACTGCAACATTAACACCCCTCCTTCAGAGTGCAGACACTGTACTTCCCATCTCCAGGACTCTAGTCCGGCCTGCCGGTTTCCCTGAATCCCTCCATAAATGTTACTTTGCTCTCACACTCCAACAGCACGTCAAGTATTAAAAACCATTTGTCTCCATTCACTCCTATCAAATACGCTCACACATGCTTGCTCACAAAACCTCCTTTACCCCCTCCCTCCAACCTTTCCTAGGCCGACCCCTACCCCGCCTTCCCTCCACTACAGATTTATACACTCTCGAAGTCATTCTGTCTCGTTCCATTCTCTCTACATGTCCGAACCCCCTCAACAACCCCTCCTCAGCTCTCTGGATAATAGTTTTGGTAATCCCGCACCTCCTCTTAATTTCCAAACTCCGAATTCTCTGCATTATATTCACACCACACATTGACCTCAGACATGACATCTCCACTGCCTCCAGCCTTCTCCTCATTGCAACATTCATCACCCATGCTTCACACCCATATAAGAGTGTTGGTATAACTATACTCTCATACATTCCCCTCTTTACTTACATGGACAAGGTTCTTTGTCTCCACAGACTCCGAAGTGCACCACTCACCCTTTTCCCTTCATCAATTCTATGATTCACCTCATCCTTCATAGACCCATCTGCTGACATGTCCACTCCCAAATATCTGAATACATTCACCTCCTCCATACTCTCTCCCTCCAATCTGATATCCAATCTTTCGTCACCTTATATTTTTGTTATCCTCATCACCTTACTCTTTCCTATATTCACTTTCAATTTTCTTCTTTTACACACCCTACCAAATTCATCCACCAACCTCTGCAACTTCTCTTCAGAATCTCCCAAAAGCACAGTGTCATCAGCAAAAAGCAACTGTGACAACTCCCACTTTGTATTTGATTCTTTATCTTTTAACCCCACACCTCTTGCCAAGACCCTCGCATTCACTTCTCTTACAACCCTATCTATAAATATATTGAACAACCACGGTGACATCACACATCCTTGTCTAAGGCCCACTTTTACTGGGAAATAGGGACCCTCCCTCTTACACACTCTAACCTGAGCCTCATTATCCTCATAAAAACTCTTCACTGCTTTCAGTAACCTACCTCCTATTCCATACACCTGCAACATCTGCCACATTGCCCCCCTATCCACCCTAGCATACGCCTTTTCCAAATCCATAAAGGCCTCAAAAACCTCTTTACCCTTATCCAAATACTGTTCACCTATATGTTTCACTGTAAACACTTTCGCATCCGACCCTTATTTTAAACCACATAATCCTTGAATTTACACATTTATATTCTCTCTTCTCCTTCCATAACTGATCCTTCAACATTATTGCTACCCCTTCCTTAGCTCTAACTCTCTCAGATACTCCTGACTTAATCCCATTTATTTCTACCCACTGAAACTCGCCTACCCCCTTCAGCTTTGTTTCGCTTAGGACCAGGACATCCAACTTCTTTTCATTCATTACATCAGCAATCATCTCTTTCTTATCATCCGCACTACATCCACGTACATTCAAACAACCCAATTTTATAAAGTTTTTCTTCTCCTCTTCTTTATAAATAGTATAAAATACCGATACAATGGAAAAATAAACACATAAGCAGTATAATGTGTTCCTTTATTGACAACGTTTCGCCTTCGCTGTGGGCTTTATCGAGTCACAAACAGATCTGTTTGTGACTCGATATGCTTATGTGTTTATTTTTCCAGAAAAATAGAGGTTAAGAGAGCGGTGAAGCAATGTAAAAAGAGAGCAAATCAGAGAGTGGGTGAGATGTTATCAACAAATTTTGCTGAAAGAAAGAAAAAGTTTTGGAGTGAGATTAATAGGTTGAGGAAGCCTAGGAAATGAATGGATTTGACAGCTAAAAATAGGAGAGGAGAGTTATTAAATGGAGAGTTAGAGGTATCGGGAAGATGGAGAGAATATTTTCAGGAATTGTTAAATGTTGATGAAGATAGGAAAGCTGTGATTTCGTGTATAGGGCAAGGAGGAATAACATCTTGTAGGAGTGTGGAAGAACCAGTTGTGAGTGTGGGGGAAGTTCGTGAGGCAGTGGGTAGAATGAAACAGGGTTAGGCAGCTGAGCTTGATGGGATAAAGATAGAAATGATAAAAGCAGGTGGGGATATAGTTTTGGAGTGCTGGTGCTTTTATTTAATAAATGTATGGAGAAGGGTAAGGTACCTAGGGATTGGCAGAGAACATGCATAGTTCCTTTGTATAAAGATAAAGGGGACAAAAGAGAGTGCAAAAATTATAGGAGAATAAGTTTGTTGAGTATACCTGGTATTGTGCCTTTTAATTCTGTATCCATATATATAGCTTTAAGAAGAGATTTGATAGGGCTTTCGAATCCAGGACAAAGTAAGTAAACCCAATAGAAACTAGGGGAGAGGTGAGGCCAGGATCCTTGCAACTACAAATACTTATGAAAAGGGTGAGTTCGCTAAATGTCTATCGAAAAAGTACCTTTGAGAATTTCTAATGCACACATACACAGACACATGAAAGGCCCCTCGGAGCTAGTGATCACGTGGTTCTGAGCTTCGAATATACAGCAGAGCTAACAGTGGAGAGTGAAGTAGCACGAGAAGGACGGGAGAAGTCAAACTACAGAATAGAGCACTACACAGGCATGAGGATTAATTTTCAGGAGTTGTAATGGAAAGAGAACTGGTGAAGGAGACACAGGAGTGGTTCATACCCAAGGGCAACAAAAATAAGGAGAAGACACATACGAGCCCTTGGTTCATGCAATAATATAAAGAGGCCGAAACGAATAGGCACAGATAAGGAGGGAGGCCCAACAGTAATACGAGAATGACATAGGATCGAAAGCCAAATCTGACGCAAAATCACATCAGGAAGGAAACAACAGTCAAGGACCAGATAATCAGGCTGAGGAAGGAAGGAGGTGAGATCACAAGAAACAACCAAGAAGTATGTGAAGAGCTCAACGCGAGATTTAAGGAAGTGTTTTCAGTGGAGACAGAAAGGACTCCAGCAAACAGGGATAGCAGGGAACACCAATAAGTGCTGGACATAATACACACAACTGAGGAGGTGGTAAAGAGGCTGCTAAGTAAGGTAGATACCTCAAAGGCGGTGAGACCGGGTCCAGAGAGAGGAAGCAGTGGCACTGTGTGTGCCACTAACAACAATCTTCAATTCACCTATCGAAACAGGGCAGCTACCCAAGGGGTTGAAGATATCAAATGTAGTCCCAGTTTTTAAGGAAGGAGACAGACAAGCAGCATTAAACTACAGACCAGTGTCACTGACATGTATAGTATGCAAAGTTATGGAGGAGATTATCAGAAGAGTGATGGAGCACCTGGAAAGGAATGGGATGATTCACGAAAACCAGCACGGTTTCAGGGAAGGGAAATCCTGTATCACAAACCTACTGGAGGTTTAGGGCAAAGTGATAGAATTAATACAGGAGAAAGGGTGGTGGGTAGACTGCATTTTCTTGGACTGTAAGAAGGCTTTCGACACAGTTCTGCACTTGAGATTAGAGCAAAAGCTAAAGAATCAGGCAGGAATAACATGAAAGGAAGTAAAGAGAGATGGTAAGTGACGAGTGTCAGAGTGGGTGTATGTGAGGAGTGGGATTCTACGAGGGTCAGTCCTAGAGCCGGTGGTGTTTCTGGCACATGCAGACTATGTGAATCTAATGCGGAGAATTCCAGCAGATAAGGACCAGAAAGGACTGCATAGGGATCTAGATAGGCTGCAAGCTTGGTCCAACAATTGGCTCCTGGAGTTTAACCCCACCAAGTGCATAGTCGTGAAGATTGGGGAAGGTCAAAGAAGACTGCAGACCCTGAAAGGCTACAAACTTCACTCAAGAAGTTTGTATCTCCTGAGATGCACATCAACCAAATAACCACTGCACCATATGGGGGCCTGACAAACCTAAGAGTAGCATTTTGACACCTGAGTAAGGAGTCATTCAAGACTCTGTACACCGTGTACGTCAGGCCCATGGAGTATGCAGTACCACCATGGAACCAACACCTGGTCAAACACTTCAAGAAATAAAAGTGCAAAAGTTTGCAAGTAGACTATTCCCTAAGTTGAGGGGTATGTGCTACGAGGAGCGGTTAAGGGCAATCAATCTGACGACACTGGAAGACAGGAGGTACAGGGGGGACATGATAACAACATATAAAATACTGAGAGTAATTGACAAGATGGATAGGGAGAGGATGTTTAAGAGATGGGACACAACAACAAGGGGTCAAAACTGGAAGCTGAAAACCCAGATGAGTCACAGGGATGGTAGGAATTATTTCTTAAAACAGCTGTCAGGAAGTTTATCAACCTGGAGAGTGAAGACAGTATCCATACATAGCTTTAAGAAGAGGTACAGTAAAGCTCATGGAGCAAGGAGAGAGTGCACCTAGTAGCGACCAGAGAAGAGGCGGGGTCAGGAGCTATGAATCAACCCCCTGCAACCACAAATAGGTGAGTACACACACACAAACACTCAGAAGAGATACTGTGAAGCTCATGGAGTGACGAGTGAGTAGACCAAGTAGTGACCAATGAAAAGGCGGGGCGAGGAGCTGTGATTCGACCCCTGCAACTAAAAATAGGTGAGTACTCACTAACATAGGACACACATGATAAGAGTAAGAGATGGAGATAAACCAGAGTGATTATTCCAAGTATTTACAACAAGTTCATCTGATGACGGAGAAAATAGAATACGACAGCCCCCAAGCACTAGTGACCACACTCCACAGTGCCTTCCATCAGCACTAATACCACCATCAGAATAGCCTTCCATAATAGCACGCCCTGTCTTCCACAAGCCCGGTCAGCACCAACACCTTCCCCCTAGAATACGGTACTGGAAAGGAAGCTGAAGGTATGGTACACCAATGTAGATGGAATAACAAGAGTGAGGAGTGGCAAGAACGAGTCACTGAGGCATCCCCAGACATAGTACACACGGAGACAAAGCACACAGGTATAAAAACAGATGTCATCTTCCTGACTGGATATCAGATCCTGAGGAAAGACTGAAAAAAAACAGAGGGAGTGGAAGAGTTGCACTGCACATCAAAAGCCAGTGGAGTTTTGAGATGGGAGGAATAGACAGAGTGAAAAATGATTTCATAGTAGGAACACTTTAGACCTGGCGTCCATAGGTGATGATATCAGTGATGTACCAACCCATTACTGAACAGCAAGAGACCAAGACAAGAGTACGATGAGATCAACAGAGCAATGGTGCATACACTACCACGTGGGTAGAGCAAAGTTTCTCGTTGTAGGCGATTTCAGTCACATGGTGATTGACTGGGGAAACCTAGAGCCACATGGGGAACCAGAAACGAGGAGGGCTAAGACGCTGGAGACAGTATAGAATAGGATGTTCCAGCAATGCTGGACCTTATATTCACCTTGAACACTTCAGACATAGGATATATTAGATATGAAATACCCCATAGCACTAGTGATCACGTGGTCCTGAGTTTCAAATACCTTATAGAGTTAACAGAGGAAAGTGAAGCAGCACCAGAATAAAGGGAGAAGCCATACTTCAAAAATAATGACTTCACATATATGAGAAAATTCCTGCAAGTTGCACAAGTTACATTGTTTCCTTTTACTTACCATATTGTCGGTAATTCTACCAACAATAATACAAAGCTGATGTTGTTAGAAACCACTTTAACGAGTATAATAAGATTAATGAGTCTCAGCAGGGATTCACTAGAGGTCGTTCCTGCCTGACCAATTTTCTAACAACCTTTAATAAAGCATTTGAGGCAGTAGACAACGATAAAGAATATGCTGCAGTTTATTTGTATTTCAGTAAGGCCTTCGATAGAGTACCTCTAAAAAGATTGTTAAGAAAAGTGGCAGCTCATGGTATAGGAGGTAAAGTTCTAATATGGATCGAGTCATGGCTGACCAATAGGAGGCAGCGAGTTTGCATTAATGGGGTCAAGTCTGAATGGTGACTGGTCACTAGTTGCGTTACTCAAGGATCATCTTTCATCCATTGTTATTCCAAATTTGACGAGAGAATAATGAGTGACGTGAGTAAATTCGTTGATAATATGAAAATAGGCCGAATAAAAGTTTCTGAAGAGGACAACAATAAACTTCAGGATTTATACAAATTAAAGTCATGGTCTGAAAAGTGGCAGATGCAGTTCAGTGCGGACGAAAGTCCTAGTCCCTGGGAACGAAAGTAACCCTTATAGTTATAAACTATGTAATGTAGAGCTGAATCATACATGTAAAAGAGACTTGGAAGTTATGGTAATCAGAATTCTGAAACCATGACAACAGTGCCTAAGTGTGCGCAATAAGGCTAACAGATTACTTGTATTTATATCAAGAAGTATAAGTAACATGAGACCAGAAGTTATTTTACAGTTCTATACATCACTAGTAAGGACAAAATTAATCCACTGTATAAGGAATCTCCCATATGAAGATAGACTAAGAACATTGAACCTTCACTCACTTAAGAGACGTAGAATGAGAGGATATAATATTGAAATTTATAAGTGGATGATGGGCATAAACAAAGGCAATATATAGTGCTGAGGATGACGAATCATGTAAGAACCAGAAATAATGGTTTTAAATTAGATAAATTTAGATTTTGAAAGGACATTGGTAGGTACTGGTTTTCAAAAAGAGTTGTCGATATGTGGAACAATGTGCAGAGTAGGGTAATGGAGACCTTTGGTTTTAAAAAGAGATTGGACAAACACATGAGTGAAAAGAGTTGGGTTTGACTGGTATCTGGCGTACTGAGTCAAGTTCTTGGATGCCTTTGGGAACAATTTAAAACCCTGACTGTGACATTCAGCAGGCATGTCCCGATTTTTCATATTAAACCATAACTTAGTTATGGCAAATAGGCCATTGTTACCACACACTTGCAACAAACAATCTTTTGTTTTTAGTGCTACGACTCTTGGTTTAATATATATTTAAAAACCATTTCTTCTTCCTTGCTCATTTCTGTTCCTCCACTATTTCTTTTGCTGTCCTTATCATCTAAAGCCACTGGCTTGCCAATATTCATCAGTAACTCGATTTCATTCTGCCCATCACTGGCATCCTTAACACTCAGAATATCACTACCCTGATAATTTATCCTGCCTAATTCTAATGTACCATATTTCATTGTTTTCCCTCAAAAAATTCATATCACTATTTCTAGTTTAATGCCCTAACAGTTCCCTCGACTGCGCTGGCCGATGTCACCCCCTACCTGCCCTAGATAAGTGAACACCATCCCTCATACATGTCATTTCTCCCAAAGAAAATATTCCATTTGTCTATAAATGTATAACAATGTCCTTACAGTCAAACCATACCACGTGTGGGGTTCGAACCCGCGGTCAGAGAGTCTCAAAACTCCAGACCGTCGCGTAAGCCACTAGGCCAGCTAGCTTCAATAAGATTCATCCAACTAGGTATATTTCTACACCTAGTTGGATGAATCTTATTGAATCTAGCTGGCCCAGTGGCTTACGTGACGGTCTGGAGTTTTGAGACTCTCTGGCCGCGGGTTCGAACCCCACCCGTGGTATGGTTTGTTTGCAATCGTGTCATTGGGATTTCGTGAGTCCTTACAGTGTTTGTCCGGCCATCAGTTAACACCAGTTGCTCTGGATATCCATTGATTTCCAGTTTCTCTCCTTGGCGCCCTTCCTTCTTCCTAATTATCTCTATTGTTTACCTACACCTGCTAATCAGGTCCTCCTACGACTGCTAACATCGTTCCCTCCAGCACTGAGGCAGATGATAGGAATCCTCCCATTACCTTCCATGATGCTGTGCAGATGACTAACAGTATTCTGCATCCCAGTCCCAGGAAAACACACCCGCTACTTCCTCTTCCTATCTCTAAAACAAAAAGCCCTATTCATTAATTTAACCTGACTGTCTCAAAGCACAACAATGTTCTTATTTTCACTGGTTGTGTTCATAGTGACGTTCTCGACAATCTTTGTAGGGCTGGTCTTCGCTGGGATGTCTTGGGTCGTCAATTCACATTGATCTGTCTACACTGAAAAGAGATAGCTGATCTCCAAAGCACACATTTGTTGTTCCGGACGATGGTACTGCTGTTCTCGTCGACATTGTTTCTGGGATAATTCTTACACATACTTTCCAGTAGTTGAATCTCCCTTATAGCTTCTGTTAACTCTGCCTTAAGCTGAAGATACAGTTGCTCGTAGTAGAGAGGAGATCATCTCAATCTCAGTAAGCTAAGGATAGAGAGCACATCTTAGCAGAGGCGCTCACCAACATTACAGCTCAGATGCATCTTCAAACTGCAGTATCCTCACCCGTCCTTCAGAGTAAAGGCTTTCACCTCCAGGTCTCAAGTATGGCTAACCAGTTTTTCTGAATCCCTTCACAAATTTCACCTTGCTCACACTCCAACATCACTTCAAGTCATAGAAACCACTTGCCTTCACTCACTCCAATGTAACAAGCTCACTAATCCACTGTTAGATGTTCAAGCCGCTCACATAAAAAACTTCCTTTTTTCCTTCTCTCCATCCTTTCTTAGGACGACCCCTTCCCCGCATACATCCTATTTCGCTCCATGCTCTCTAAATGTCCAAGTCATCCCAGTAACAACTTCCCAGCCCTCTGGATAATACCTTATGTAATCCCACAACACCTAATCTCCAAGCTACGAATTCTATGCATAATCACACCACACATTGCCCTTAGACACGACATCGCTACTGCCTCCAGCCTTCTCTTCACTGCAACATTTAAACAATATACTTCACTCACATATAAGAGAGTCTGTTCCATTGTTATCTCATACATTCCGCTGCTTGCCGCTTTGGATAACATTCTGTAGTCTCCTCAAATGCCTAAATGCACCACCCACCTCGTCAGATGACGTGAGGGAGAGTTCATCTCAACATTAATTGACACATCTGCCAACAATCTGATCCCAAATATCTAAACAAATTTATTTTCTCCAGTTACAGCAACACAACGGTATCCTGGTATACCTGGAGTATTCCTGGAGAGGGTTTCGGGGGTCAACGCCCCCCCGGCCCGGTCTGAGACCAGGCCTCGTGGTGGATCAGGGTCTGATCAACCAGGCTGTTACTGCTGGCCGCACACAAACTGACGTACGAACCACAGTCCGGCTGATCAGCTACTGACTTTAGGTGCCTGTCCAGCGTCTTCTTGAAGACAGCCAGGGGTCTATTGGTAATCCCCCTTATGTATGCTGGGAGACAGTTGAACAGTCTTGGGCCCCAGACACTTATTGTGTTCCCTCAGTGTACTCGTGGCGCCCCTTCTTTTCATTGGGGGAATGTTGCATCTCCTGCCGAGTCTTTTCCTTTCATAGGGAGTGATTTTCGAATGCAAGTTTGGTACTAATCCCTCTAGGATTTTCCAAGTGTATATTATCATGTATTTTTCTCGCCTACGTTCCAGGGAATGCAAATCAAGGGACTTCAACCGTTCCCAGTAACTTAATTGTTTTATCGTACTTATGTGTGCCGTGAAAGTTCTTTGTACACTCTCCAGGTCAGCAATTTCGCCAGCCTTGAAGAGGGCAATTAGTGTACAGCAGTATTGAAACCTAGAGAGAACAAGCGAATTGAAGAGAATCATCATGGCCTTGGCGTCCCTAATTTTGAAGGTTCCCATTACCCATTACCCGTCTTAAGCTAAGAGTGAAAAGAATTGAATTCTAGAGGGACCTGCTTAACATGAGCCAGTAAGCTTGCTGTAGTACTCCTCAATTCTTGCGTTTTTACTTCATTTTTACTTCATTACATGTCCGCGGAGTTGTAATACTCATTGTGTTAATATCGCATATTGTAGTAACGAAAGTCAATGGTTATATGGCGGAAATTCTCCTGTTACCACTAGCAGAGTGAGACCTGTGGTCTAGGGGTGTGGGTGTTATGCAGTGTTACCACTAGCAGAGTGAGACCTGTGGTCTAGGGGTGGGGGTGTTATGCAGTGTTACCACTAGCAGAGTGAGACCTGTGGTCTAGGGGTAGGGGTGTTATGCAGTGTTACCACTAGCAGAGTGAGACCTGTGGTCTAGGGGTGGGGTGTTATGCAGTGTTACCACTAGCAGAGTGAGACCTGTGGTCTAGGGTGGGGGTGTTATGCAGTGTTACCACTGCAGATTGAGACCTGTGGTCTAGGGGTGGGGGTGTTATGCAGTGTTACCACTAGCAGAGTGATACCTGTGGTCTAGGGGTGGGGTGTTATGCAGTGTTACCACTAGCAGAGTGAGACCTGTGGTCTAGGGGTGGGGGTGTTATGCAGTGTTACCACTAGCAGAGTGAGACCTGTGGTCTAGGGGTGGGGGTGTTATGCAGTGTTACCACTAGCAGAGTGAGACCTGTGGTCTAGGGGTGGGGGTGTTATGCAGTGTTACCACTAGCAGAGTGAGACCTGTGGTCTAGGGGTGGGGTGTTATGCAGTGTTACCACTAGCAGAGTGAGACCTGTGGTCTAGGGGTGGGGTGTTATGCAGTGTTACCACTAGCAGAGTGAGAACTGTGGTCTATGGGTGGGGGTGTTATGCAGTGTTACCACTAGCAGAGTGAGACCTGTGGTCTAGGGGTGGGGGTGTTATGCAGTGTTACCACTAGCAGAGTGAGACCTGTGGTCTAGGGGTGGGGATGTTATGCAGTGTTACCACTAGCAGAGTGAGACCTGTGGTCTAGGGGTGGGGGTGTTATGCAGTGTTACATTAGCAGAGTGAGACCTGTGGTCTAGGGGTGGGGTGTTATGCAGTGTTACCACTAGCAGAGTGAGACCTGTGGTCTATGGGTGGTGGTGTTATGCAGTGTTACCACTAGCAGAGTGAGACCTGTGGTCTAGGGGTGGGGTGTTATGCAGTGTTACCACTAGCAGAGTTAGAGACTTGTGGTCTAGGGGTGGGGGTGTTATGCAGTGTTACCACTAGCAGAGTGAGACCTGTGGTCTAGGGGTGGGGGTGTTATGCAGTGTTACCACTAGCAGAGTTAGACCTGTTGTCTAGGGGTGGTGGTGTTATGCAGTGTTACCACTAGCAGAGTGAGACCTTTGGTCTAGGGGTGGGGGTGTTATGCAGTGTTACCACTAGCAGAGTGAGACCTGTGGTCTAGGGGTGGGGGTGTTATGCAGTGTTACCACTAGCAGAGTGAGACCTGTGGTCTAGGGGTGGGGGTGTTATGCAGTGTTAGCCACTAGCAGAAGAGTGAGACCTGTGGTCTAGGGGTGGGGGTGTTATGCAGTGTTACCACTAGCAGAGTGAGACCTGTGGTCTAGGGGTGGTGGTGTTATGCAGTGTTACCACTAGCAGAGTGAGACCTGTGGTCTAGGGGTGGGGGTGTTATGCAGTGTTACCACTAGCAGAGTGAGACCTGTGGTCTAGGGGTGGGGGTGTTATGCAGTGTTACCACTAGCAGAGTGAGACCTGTGGTCTAGGGGTGGGGGTGTTATGCAGTGTTACCACTAGCAGAGTGAGACCTGTGGTCTAGGGGTGGTGGTGTTATGCAGTGTTACCACTAGCAGAGTGAGACCTGTGGTCTAGGGGTGCGGGTGTTATGCAGTGTTACCACTAGCAGAGTGAGACCTGTGGTCTAGGGGTGGGGGTGTTATGCAGTGTTACCACTAGCAGAGTGAGACCTGTGGTCTAGGGGTGCGGGTGTTATGCAGGTTTCTACATTGCCTTGTAACGTGTATAATGGAGAAGTGTCCCATAATGTATAATCTGTTATAATTGTAAACTATAATTTACTAATTAAGAGTATACATTTATGGGTACTGTAAAATAGTTTAAACTGTGGAATGAAAGGGAGTCCTGTCGGGAATTATTTTCCAAGTGTGGGGGTGGAGAGCGTGGGCGGGCGTGGGTGGCCGAGCGCTGTTAGTCACGTGGGAGCGGCATGGTGTGTGGAAGATGCCGGCCCAATGCCGTGTATTTAACCTAAGTTTTGTACTCCTTTGTTTATCCCACTCAAGCCATATTCTCCTTAAGTGCTTACCAGTAAGCTCACCTGGGCTCTGATGTGGTCGGGGCTCTGCTGGATGAGTGAGGGCTGGTGTAATTATTTATTTGTGTTGCTTTGACTCTCCAGCCTGGCGGCTCCTTATGAATCTGTTTTTTTGGTGTTTATGCTAAGAGAGAGGTGGGTGCATATATTGTGTTACCCTAAATATATGTATATTTTTCTAACGAGGAATTTTGCCTCAACCCTCTAATAATCAACCCATGGTGTGCTGCTGGGGTGAGGGTGTGTGGAAGGTGGTGTGATTTTGTTGTGATGGTGTTGGGAGTGTAATGGCTGTGTAATGGTTGTGTAGGGGTGTGATGGTGGTGTGATGGCGGTGTGATGGCGGTGTGATGGTGGTGTGACTGTGGTATGGGGGTGATGGTGTTGTGGGGGTGTGATAGTGTTGTGGGGGTTTGATGGCTGGGTGATGGTTTTGTAGGGGTGTAATGGGTATGTGATTGTTATGTGGGGGTGTGATGGTGGTGTGGGATGTAATGGCGGTGTGATGATGGTGTGGGAGTGTGATAGCTGTGATGGTGTTGTTGGGCTGTGATTGTGGTTTGATGATGGTGTGATCGTGGTGTGGTGTCATGGTGGTGTGCGGGTGTGATGGTGTTGTTAGGGTGTGATGGATATGTGATCGTTATGTTGGGGTGTGATGGTGGTGTAATGATGGTGTGTTGGTGTAATGGTGGTGTGTTGGTGGTGTGGGGGTGTGATGTCTGTGTGGGAATGTTACGGTGCTGTGATGGTGGTGTGATAACGGTGTGACGGTGGTGTGGGATGTGATGGCAGTATGATGGTAGTTGGGGGTGTAATGGCAGTGTGATGGGAGTGTGATGGCGAGGTTTTGGTGTTGTGGGGGGTGTGATGGCAGTGTGATGGTGGTGTGCGGTGTGATGGCAGTCCCTTGGCGGTGTGGGGTGTGATTGCAGTGTGTTAGTGGTGTGGGGGTGTGATGGTGGTGTGATTTTGGTGTGATGATGGTGTTGGGGTGTTATGGTGTGATGGTAGAATGTGCAAGCTGTGATGGTGGGGCGGGGTGTGATGGTGGTGTGACAGTGGTGTGATAGTGGTTTGGTGGTGTGGGGGTGTGATGGAGTGTGTGTGTGGTGTGATTTGTGTGATGGGTGTGATAGATGGTGGTGTGATGTGTGGTGTGGCAGTGTGATGGTGGTGTGTAGGATGGATTGTGATGTGTGATGGTGGATGTACTTGTGTGGGCAGTGTGATGTGCAGTGTGATATTCGTTGTGGCGTGTATATGTGTGTGCAGTGATTGTGATATGTTTCGTGTGATAGCAGTGTGATATTCGTGTGATGGCATTGTGATATTCGTGTGATGGAGCTGTATGATGTGATATTCTGTGATGGCAGTGTGATATCGGTGATAGTGTACGTGTATATGTGCATTTGTGATATGTATCGTGTGATGATGTGATATTCGTTAATGCATGTGATATTCGTGTGATGGCAGTGTGATATTCGTGTGATGGCAGTGTGATATTCGTGTGATGGCAGTGTGATATTCGTGTGATGGCAGTGTGATATTCGTGTGATGGCAGTGTGATATTCGTGTGATGGCAGTGTGATATTCGTTGATGGCAGTGTGATATTCGTGTGATGGCAGTGTTGTGATATTGATGTGATGGCAGTGTGATATTCCAGTGTGAATTTTGGCAGTGTGATATTCGTGTGATGGCAGTGTGATATTCGTGTGATGGCAGTGTGATATTCGTGTGATGGCAGTGTGATATTCGTGTGATGGCAGTGTGATATTCGTGTGATGGCAGTGTGATATTCGTGTGATGGCAGTGTGATATTCGTGTGATGGCAGTGTGATATTCGTGTGATGGCAGTGTGATATTCGTGTGATGGCAGTGTGATATTCGTGTGATGGCAGTGTGATATTCGTGTGATGGCAGTGTGATATTCGTGTGCATGGCAGTGTGATATTCGTGTGATGGCAGTGTGATATTCGTGTGATGGCAGTGTAGGGGTTGATGGTGGTGTTCAGGTGTAGTGGCCGTCTGATGGTAGTATGCGGGTTTGATGGTGTGGTGGTGTGATGGTGTGTTGGTGTGACATAGCGATGTGTTTGTGGTGTGGTGGTGTGATGCCTGTGTGGGAGAGTGATGGTGGTGTCATGGCGATGTGACGATGGTGTGGGGGTGTGATGGCAGTGTGATGGTGGTGTGCAGGTGGGATGGCGGTGCGTTGGTAGTGTAGAGGTGTGATGCTGGTGTGATAGTGGTGTGATGATGGTGTGATAGTAGTATAGTGATGGTGTGATGCTGGTGTGAGCATGTTATGGCAGTGTTATGGTGGTGTTATGACAGTGTAGGAGTTGATGGTGGTGTGATAGTGGTGTACTGGCGGTGTGATAATGGTGTGGTGCTGGTGTGAATGTGTGATGGAGGTATAAGCGTTGTTTGGAGGTGTGATGGTGGTGTAGGGGTGTGATGGCATTGTGATTGTGGTGTTGGGGTGTAATGGTGTTGTGTTGGTAGTGTGGGGGTGTGATAGTGGTGTGGGGGTGTGATTTTGTTGTGATAGTTTTGAGGGGTGTGATAATGGTGTGGGAATGTGATGGTGGTGTGGGGGTGTGATGGTGGTGTGAGGGTGCGATGGGTGTGTGATGGTGGTGTGGGGGTGTGATGGTAGTGTGATAATGGTGTGGGTGTGTGATGGTGGTGTGGGGTATGATGGTAGTGTGATAATGGTGTGGGTGTGATTGTCGTGTAATGGCAGTGTGATGATTTTGTAATGGTGTTGGGGTGTGATAGCAGTGTGAGGATGGTGTGATGGAGGTGTGATGGTGGTGTGAGGGTGCGATGGGTGTGTGATGGTGGTGTGGGGGTGTGATAATGGTGTGGGTGTGTGATGGTGGTGTGGGGTATGATGGTAGTGTGATATTGGTGTGGGTGTGATGGTCGTGTAATGGGAGTGTGATGATTTTGTAATGGTGTTGGGGTGTGATAGCAGTGTGAGGATGGTGTGATGGTGGTGTGGGGGTGTGATGGCAGTGTGATGACGGTGTGATGATAGTGTGTTGGGGTGTGATATATATGTAGGGGTGTGATGGAGGTGTGATATATATGTGGGGGGTGTGATGGTGCATGAGTGTGATGGTGGTGTGGCGGTGTGTGATGAGGGTGTGTTGGTGGTGTGGCGGTGTGATGGTGGTGTGGAGGTGTGATGATAGTATGGGGTGTCATTGTGGTGTGACGGTGGTAAGGAGTTGTGATGGTGTGGGGGTGTGATTGTGGTGTGGGGGTGTGATTGTGGTGTGGGGGTGTGATTGTGGTATGGGGGTGTGATTGTGGTGTGGGGGTGTGATTGTGGTGTGGGGGTGTGATTGTGGTGTGGGGGTGTGATTGTGGTGTGGGGGTGATTGTGGTGTGGGTGTCATTGTGGTGTAGGGGTGTGATTGTGGTGTGGGGTGTGATTGTGGTGTGGGGTGTGATTGTGGTGTGGGGTGTGATTGTGGTGTGGGGTGTGATTGTGGTGTGGGGTGTGATTGTGGTGTGGGGTGTGATGTGTGGGTGATGTGGTGTGTGATTGTGTTGGGTGTGGGGGTGTGATTGTGGTGTGGGGTGTGATTGTGGTGTGGGGGTGTGATTGTGGTGTGGGGGTGTGATTGTGGTGTGGGGGTGGGTGTTGCAGTAGCTTACCTCCTCTTCCTTGCTGATAAATTATATTTCATTATTTGCATACGTTATGGGATGAGATCTAATGTAGCAGACGACAACGTCACTTACTTGGTAAAAGTGTGTAATATGTTTTACCATCAATATATTTTCATATAATATAAGAACCCTGACATGATCCCACTGCAGAGGAAATATGCTGGAAATAGTGCAACATTAGTATTTTTCTGATCCATGTGTTCACTTGAAAGTTAAATATAATAATTTTCTGTAAAGGCATCAAAACGGTGCTATATTTCTCGGTGGCAAACACGTGCATCTCTCTCCAGTCAGTCTACTGTTATGTGTTCAACTGTATGGTTACAAGGATGCAATAAGTATACAATCTCTAGATTAGTTACATGGATGTGGTACCTGGATGATATTTTGGTCATAGTACCAACAAGTCTAGAAATAAGTGTCAACCTCGACACCATCAACTCTCCAGAGGAGAAGGTAAACAAAATTATCATTTTTTCACGTGAAAATACATCCTCCTTTAAAGTCTACCAGAAACCTAACTACAAGAACGATTTTCTACATTTCTTCTCTCATGATGACACCAGAACTAAACGATGGGAAATTATAGGCTTGTTTCTGAGAGCTTACAGAATTTCCACTCTTCAGTACCTCGAGGAAGAATGTACATACCTTAAACATTCACTGCTACGACAGTAGTAACAAGTTATGGGCTCGGAAATCTTGTCTTGGGTTCCTTGCTGGTTTGAGATAGGCGTCTTTTTTCCTATCAAATTCTCACTATTAAATTCCTCCATAGCAAAGGCACGATGCTTCCTGGTGTGCTCAAGATGAGTCTAGTTAACTCAAGCACTAACGACACTGACTTCCCTTCGAGACAACCCCGATTCACCACCTGTTTCCACACGTTGATAATTGTCTTGTTCCAAAGTTTGTACCCTCCTTCCCCATTATGAGTAAGGTATCGAAGCGGGGATCGGCGATTAATAGCTCCTGCAGCTGGAACGCCATGTTTCATGAGTCAGACATTAACTGCTTGCGTATACACTCATGAAGCTTTGCAGTAGTAAAAGTTCGTTGATACTCTATACCAATAGAACAAGCAATTCTCTAGCAGTGCTGTAGTGATAGTCAGGGCATGTCTTGCAGGGTATATTTAATCACTAACGCCTAACACGCGTCGTTGGCCTAACCCACCATCATTTTGAATGAAATGCTAACATTTGCAATACGGTTAACTCGATACACGATGACTTCGCAGGTTTTCAGCAAAACAACGTAGGCAGGTTAGTAGAGACAATGGAGGGACAATGCAGCTGACAATGGTTCCCAAACAGGCACCACATATTACGAACACAGGTATAGTCTTGTGGACTATGCACCAACCTGTAGCACAATTAACCAAGGTAGGAATGATGAATGAGCAAAAGTCAGCATTGAGTAAATACTTATATACAGTTGAACCTCAGTTGTCGAACGGACTTGCTGTCGAACAAATCGGATTGTGAACCGATTTGTTCAATTTCGTTTTCGTACGTGGTCTTGGTTGTCGACTGACAATGCTTGGATCACATGATTACCAGAGTCCACAGCGTGGGTCGACTGACAATGCTTGGATCACATGATTACCAGAGTCCACAGCGTGGGTCGACTGACAATGCTTGGATCACATGATTACCAGAGTCCACAGCGTGGGTCTCAGTACAGCGACTAACGCGTGCTGTAAACCTTTCTTGACCTATTGCTGTGCATTTTGTGAACTTTTCTAGTTCTTTTTGCGGTTTTCGTGCAATTTTTGTTATTGTGAGATAAACCATCATGGGTCCAAAGAAGGATAAAGAAATGAAAGCAAAAAGAAAAGTTGTAAAAAACACTTTTGAGTTTAAAAAGGAAGTTATTCGAAAGAATGAAAAAGATAGGCTCCATGTGGTTGATATAGCAAAACGTTTTGTTAAATCAAAGTCTATTATTAGTACGATGCTGTCCCAATGAAAAAAAAATTAAGCAGCTGACCCCTGCAAAGGGCGAAAAAGTGATATCAAGGCAAAGGCCACAAATTATTGAAAAGGTTGAAAAACTCTTGTTGATTTGGATAAATGAAAAACAGTTAAATGGTGACAGTGTTTCAGAGGCCATTATTTGTGAAAAAGTGAGGCAGTTCCATGATGACCTCAAAAAAAAAAAAAAAACAGAACAAGTGCTGAAATGAAATCCTTGATAATTTTAAAAAGAAGTGGCATTCATAGTGTGGCTAGGCTTGGGGAGGCTGCCAGACTGTTGAAAAATATGTTACTGAATTCCAAGAATACATAGAGACAGAGGGATTTCTCCCCCAACAAGTGTTTAATTGTGACGAGACAGGTCTCTTCTGGAAGAAAATGCCCAAGAAGACCTACGTAACTGAAGTGGAAAAGTCAACACTAGGACACAAGCCAATGAAAGACAGGCTCACTCTGTTACTGTGTGGTAATGCAAGTGGCGACTTGAAACTGAAGCCCTTACTTGTTTATCATTCCAAAAATCCATGAGGTTTTAAGAAGAACAACATTATGAAAAGCAAATTGGCTGTAATGTGGAGGGCCAACACGAAAGCTTGGGTAACAAGACAATTTTTTATTGAGTGGGTTCATGAGGTCTCTACTCCCACTGTCAAAAAGTACCTCATTATAAAACTGCCACTCATATCCTTTTTACTTATGGATAATGCTTTTCCTCATCCTCCAAGAATGGAAAACGAGTTGCTGGTGGAGTTTAGTTTTATAACGGTAAAGTTCTTGCCTTCTAACAACACTCCTCTCATCCAGCTCCTGGACAAGCAAGTTATTTCTGACTTTAAGAAACTCTACACCAAAGCACTTTTTGAAAAGTGCTTTCTAGTCACTTCAGAAACATGTTTAACCCTCAAGGAGTTCTGGAAGGACCATTTCAATATCCTCACCAGCTTGAGGCTTATAGACAAAGCCTGAGGGAATGTGTCTTCAAGGACCATGCAGTCAGCATGGAAGAAATTGTGGCTTGACCTTGTGGCAGCCAGGAATTTTGAAAGCTTTGAAGATGAGCCTGAACCGGAAAAAGATATTGTGTCGCTGGGAAAGACCTTGGGCCTAGAGGTGACTGAAGATGATGGAGAACTTCAGAAGGAGCAGCAACAGGTTGCACTAGAGGAGCTGTCATCAGAGGAAGAGGAGGGAAGGGATGATGTTCCCTTTGCACTAGTCAAGGAAATGTGTGATAAATGACATGAATTGCAGGAGTTTGCTGAAAAATACCATTCAGACAAAGCAGTGTTCATCCGTCAGTCTAACAAGTGCAAAGCCACTTTAATGTCTCAATTCAGACAAATGATAAAACGGAACCTGAAACAAACCTCACTGGACAGGTTTTTAGTGAGACAAAGAACCAGCGAGGCAGAACAAGATGTTAGTGGTGAAAAGAGATAAAGAAGGAGAGTTGCCTTCCAAGCAGTAACATCCCCCCCCTTCTCCTCCACCTCCTCCTCTAGTATGCCTTTAGCTCTTCTCTGACAGGTAAGAGGCAGTTAAATTTTCATTTACTGTTCAGTATTTCAGTTAAATTTTCATTTGGTATTCATTTTTAGTTTCCCTGTGCTTTATAATTTTATACATTGTTTTATGTAGTAGTTTGTACATTATTAATATAATATATTGTCATTTTTGGTCTGTAGCAGATTAATTCTATTTACATTATTCTTTATGGGAGAAACTGGTTCGGTTGTCGACCATTTTAGTTGTCGAACTGACATCTGGAACGAATTAAGTTCGACAACTGAGGATCCACTGTATTTCCTTTACCAAAGCACCATACAAGTTTATGTGCAATGTATATACACTATGTATAAAGCAAGTTTGCAAGCTAGAGACACAGTGGGAACTGTGAGCCACCAGACTTGAGTCCCCGTTATCGATATCACTTCACAACTTTAACGAGCTTCCTTGTGATTGGCTGGGTTGAACTAGGCAGTTCAATATAACATTATACACTGACCTTTGTACCCTTAATGTATTGGTTTACTGGTCGGGAGACTTTGCCTATATGGGTGTGATATATGATGAATAAACTGTAACGTTCTGTTGGCATGCATCATTATATCACTTAAAAATTGACCTTCAGCTTCTCATACCCAGTGTAAGCATTTCTGGGTCTTATACTTTCTTCCCTATTCCCTGGTGCTCTTTGTTTCCTATATATTTTCTACGTGTGTGCTCAATTATATGTGGTTGCAGGGTTCGGGTCACGGCTTCTGGCTCCAATTCTTCGCTGGTTGCTTGTGACTGTTTGTTTGTGTGTGTGTGTGTGTGTGCACTCACTTTTCTATATGGTTGGTCATCATCCTGTTATATGTGTTGTACAGGGGTCGATCACAGCTCCTGGCCCCGACTCTTCCTGGTCGCTACTAAATTCACTCTCTCCCTGCTCCATGAGCTGTATCATACCTCTTCTTAAAGCTGTTATAGATCCTGCCTGCATGAAATTACTCACTAGAATCTAGACTGTTCCACTTCCTGACAACTCTATGACTGAAGAAGTACTTTCTAATATCCTTGTGATTCATCTGAGTCTTCAACTTCCAGTTGTTACCCCTTGTTGCTGTGTCCCATCTCTGAAACATTCTGCTCCTATCCACATTGTCAGTATTTTACATGTCGTTGTCATGTCCCCCTTATCTCTCCTGTCCTCCAGTGTTCAGGTTGAGTTCCCTTAACCTCTACTCGTAGGACAAACCCCTCAGCTCGAGGACTAGTCTTGTTGGAAACGTTAATAATAATAATAATAAAATAATATCTTTATTTACTACAAGTACATGTACAAGGTATACAGGCCTAGCTGACATCAATGACACTACTATATTGAAAGCCGATGGTTATGCAGAGCATTTCGGGCAAATTAGGACAGTTTTGTCCCAGGATACGACCCACACCAGTTGACTAACACCCAGGTACCCATTTTACTGATGGGTGAACATAGACAACCGGTGTAAAGAAACACGTCCAATGTTTCCACCCCTTAGCCGGGAATCGAACCCGGACACTCACCGTGTAAAGCTAGAGCTTTTGCCACCAGGCCACGTGTTTGGACAGGTGTGTGTTCCATACTGGTGCAGCATACCCCAATAAGGGCCTGACGCATACGGTGTAGTGTCGTGAACGACTCCTTACTTAGATGTCCAAACACTATTCTCAGGATTGCCAGGCGCCAATATGATTCAGTGGTTATTTGGATGATGTGTGCCTCAGGAGATGTGTTTGTTATGATGCTCATCCCAAGTTCCTTTTCCTTGAATTTTCCAGCATCTGATCTATTATGCTGTACTCCGACAACGGTCTTCTTTGTCCTTCCCCTAGCTTCATAACTTTGCACTTGTTGTGGTTAAACTCCAGGACCCATTTGTCAGACCAGGCTTGCAGCCTATCCAGATGCCCTTGTAGGCTTACTTGATGTTCGTCAGCCTGTATTATCCTCATTAGCTTTACATCCTATGAATCTATTCATTCTGTCATGTCATTCACATATACAAGAAACAGCAATGGACCTATGACTGACCATTGTCGAACCCCACTCTACACAAACACCCTCTCTGACACGTTGTTTCCTACCTGTAAGGTATTCTCTGATCCATTGCAGTACTTTCCATTCTATTCCTATATGCTACTTGAGCTTTTCAACCAGTCTCTTGTGTGGTATTGTGTCGAAAGCTTTATACAGTCCAAGAAAATTCAGTCTACCCATCTCTCTCTCTGATGTCTTACTTCTGTTAACTTGTTATCGATTTATAAAAGGTTTGTGAAGCAGGATTTCCCTTCCCTGAAGCCGTACTGGCTGTCATGTATGAGTCCATTCCTTTCTAGGTGGTCCACCACTCTTCTCCTGATAATTTTCTCGATAACGTTACATAATATACATGTCAGCAACATTGGTATGTAATTTAGTGCAGCTGGCGGTCTCCATTCTTACAAATCGAGAATACATTTGTTGTCTCCACACCTCAGGCAATTGTCATGTTTTGGTAGATTTATTGAAGATTGTTGTTAGTGGCACACACAGTGCATCCTCTCCCTCTCTCAGGATCCAAGGGGAGATATCTTGGTCCACCGCCTCCGAGGTCTCTACTTTCTCTAGCAATTTCTTCACCTCCTCCTCGGTTGTGTGCAGTGTGTCGACCACTTGCTGGTGCACCCTGCCACGTCAGTTTGTTGGAAGCCTTTTCATCTCCACTGAGAATATCTCCCTGAATCGCGAGCTGACCTCCTCACATACGTCCTGGTCGTTGCCTGTGAGCTCCCCTCCTTCCTCAGCCTGATTACCTGGTCCTTGACTCTTGTTTTCCTCCTGATGTGGCTGTATAGCAACTTTAGGTCAGATTTGGCTATCGATGTTATGTCATTCTTGTAGTGACACTTTGCTTCTCTCTTTATCTATGCATTTTCATTTCTGGCTCTTCGGCTCAACTCGATTTTTCCTGGGTCCTTGGTCATTTATACATTTTCCATACTCTAGCACACTTGGCTTTGACCTCTCCATACATCCTAGTAAACCATGGGCACACTCAGGTCTGTGTGTGTGTGTGTGTGTACTCACATATATGTGGTAGCATGGGTCGAGTCATATCTCCTAGCCCCGCCTCTTCACTGGTTGATACTAGGTCACTCTCTCCCCTCTCCTAGAGCCTTATCATACCTCTTCTTAAAGTTGTGTATGGAACTTGCCTCCATTACTTCACTCTCCGGATTATTCCTCTTCCTGACAACTCTAAGGCTAGAGAAATGCTTCCTAACATCCCTATAGGCTCATCTGGGTTTTCAGTTTCGAATTGTGGCCCCTTGTTCCTGTGTCCCATCTCTGAAACATTTAAGCCCTGTCCACCTTGTCCATTCCTCTCAGTATTTTCTAGGTCGTTATCATGTCCTTCTCTATCCCTCCTATCCTCTAGTGTCATCAGGTTGAGTTCCCTTACCCTCTCCTCGTAAGACATACTCCTCAGTTCCGGGACTAGTCTTGTTGCAAACTTTTGCACTTTCTCCAATTTCTTAGCGTGTTTGACTAGGTGTGGGTTCCAGACTGGTGCTGCATACTCTAGTATGGGCCTAACGTACACGGTGTACAGAGTCGTGAATGACTCCTTACTTAGATGTCGAAATGCTATTCTCAGGTTTGCCAAGCACCCATATGGTGTAGAACTTATTTGATTGATGAGTGCCTCAGGGGACATGCTCGGTATAATGCTTACCCCAAGATCATTTTCATTAATTGGAGTTTGCAGCCTTTGCTCCATTAACCTGTACTCCGTATGAAGTCTTCTTTCGCCATCCCCAATCTTCATGACTTTGCTATTTGTTGGACCATACTTGTAGCCTGTCCAGATCCCCTTGTAATCTTAGCTTATCCTCGCTCGCTTGTATTCTCCTCATCAGTCTCACATCATCAGTGAACAGAGCTACTTCTGAATATATTCCTTCCATCATGTCATTTACGTATACAAGAAACAGCACAGGATCTAGGAACTCCACTCTGACACTTCATCACGTACCAATACTCATTGTTTCCTTCCTGTTAGGTATTCCCTTAGCCATTGCAGTACTTTCCCTATTATTCCTGCCTGCTCCTCTAATTTTGAACAAGTCTCTTGTTTGGTACTGTGTCAAAAGCCTTCTTACAGTCCAAAAAGATACAATCTACCCATCCCTCTCTCTCCTGTCTTACTTCTGTTACCTTATCGTAGAACTCAAATAGATTTGTGACATGGATTTCACATCTCTGAAGCTGTGCTGATTGTCATGTATGAGCCCAATCCTTTCAATGTGCTTCACCACTCTTCTCCTGATAATCTTTTCCATGACTTTATAAACTATACATGTCAGTGACACTGGTCTGTAGTTTAACTGTGCATGTCTGTCTCTTTTCTTAAAAATTGGATGCTGTCTTCCATGCCTCGGGCAACTGCCCTGTTTCGATAGATTTATTGAAGAGAGCTGCTAGAGGCACACGCAGTTCGTCTGCTCCCTCTCTCAGGACCCATGGATAAATGTTATCTGGGCCACCGCCTTCGATGTATCTAATTCACCTAGCAGTTTCTTCATCTCCTCCTTTGGTATGTGTACTGTGTGCCCCACCCTCTTCACTTGCTGGTGCACCCTACGTCCTCCGTTTCCTGGAAGGATTTCTGTCTACTGTGAAAACTTTTATAAATTTGTGTTAAGTTCTTCACATACTTCATGGTCACTCTTTGTCAGCTCTCCTCCTTCTTTCCTCAGCCTGATTACCTGTTTCTTGACTGTTGTTTTCCTCCTAATGCGTCTGTATAACAACTTTGGTTCAGATTTGGCTTTAGATCCTTTAACCTGCATATTCGTTTCTGGTTCTTCTGCTCAATTCCTTGTTTTCTTGAGTTCTTTGTGATCCCCGTTGGGGAGGGAAACTTTTGCTTCTGCACCTATCATCGTCAATGATCTTCCACCAAGTCAATTCGTCTCAGTATTTTATATGTCGTTATAATGTCCCCCGTATCCCTCCTGACCTCCAGTGTCGTCAAGTCAATTTCCCTTAACCACTCTTCGTAGAATGTATCCATTGGCTGCGGGACTAGTCTCGTTGCAAACTTTCGCACTTTCTCTAATTTCCTAACGTGCTTGGCCAGGTGTGGGTTCCAAACTGGTGCTGCATACTCCAATATGGGCCTAAGGTAAACAGTGTACAGGGTCCTGAACGATTTCTTACTGAGATGTCGGAATGTATCGTAGGTTTTCTAGGCGCCCATATGCTGCAGCAGTTTAGATGATGTACGCCTCAGGAGATGTGTTCGGTATTATACTCACCCTAAGATCCTTTTCCTTGAGTGACGTTGGTAGTCTCTGCCCCCCAAGACTTTACTCCCTCTATCTGCGGTCTTCTTTGCCCTTCCCCAATATTCATGACTTTACTTTTGTTGGGGTTGAACTCCAGGAGCCAGTTTCTGGACCAGGCATGTAGCCTTTCTAGATCCCTCTGTAGTCCTGCCTGATCCTCCTCCGATTGTGTGTGTGTGTGTGTGTGTGTGTGTGTGTGTGTGTGTGTGTTGATGAGTGTTTTGTGTCTCTGGACACGCCCACTGTTGGTCCTAGCCAATCACCTACGCCAGAGTCAGCCTAAGTTAATGATTATGGCCAATAAAATGCGAGGATGAATCTCAGTCCTCACATAAAGGAGAGTTTGGAGACATTTTAATTCAGTTGGCAGTGACTCATCCTCAGTGTTCTTGTGTCTCCCTGGTAGTTGGGCGACATTATCACTAACATATTCAGGCTCCTTCTGCATTCTTGAACAATAAGGTAAAGTTTACCCAAATCTGTATTACATTTTTGGATGTAATGTTAGTTTTGTGTTTTTAATATGTTTTAAAATCTATCGACTATAAAAGCCTAATAAATTACAGGTATCCAACTCACCACTACTCAAGAATACATTTATCCCCATTTTTATGAATAAAGTAAATTTTCTGCTATATGAACTGTGTATGTAAAGTGCGTTGATTTGTTTTGTGTTAGTTACATATTTTTTCTTGTAAAAATATATTTATATCTGACAAACACGACATATATGTATAATGACAATCTTGAATAATTAAGTGCATGTATTAAGTTCATAGTAATTATATAAAAACTTCGTTGAAAACATCATTCATTCAGACTTTTATTTAAATTATGAATGTTATGTAACTTGAGAAATATCATAAATTAAATGAAAAAAAAATCTGTGAAAAGAAACAGTTAAATGTTTGTTTCCTCCAGTTTATTCTGACTGACTTGATTTAATCCATTTAGTTTCCTCTTGAAAAATGAAATGATAATACCGACAAGATGTGTAAAATGATCCAAGTAGCTTCTTCAGTCCTAATACAGAGATAACTAGGAAGCGAGTATATATAGTGGCAAGAGTCAGGTAAGTAAGCCGCGAGAGGGTAGTAGTAGTAGTAGTAGTAGTAGAATTGTTGTGAGATGGGTTGGGTTTGAGAAGGTCATGTCAACATCATGTTACAGTGGTCTCCAGAATGGGTCGTGTCAACATCATGTTATTCGAAGTCGGTCACCAGAATGGGTCGTGCTCAACATTCCATGTTACAGTGGTCTCCAGAATGGAAATGTCGTGCTCAGCCCTCATGTTAACTAGCGGTTCTTCCCCAGAATGGGTCGTGTCAACATCATGTTAAGTGAGATGGTCTCAACACATGTTACAGTTCGAATGGTCGTGTCAACATCATGTTACAGTGTTCTCCAGAATGGGTCGTGTCAACATCATGTTACAGTGTTCTCCAGAGTGGATAATGTTCTGTTGATTAGCAATTAGGATATAGTGTAAGTTCTGGATTTCTTATGTATATTGTTACTGACGTAATTAGGGCAGCCTCTATACACTTTCGTCATCGTAAATCTTCCTTAATGACTCATGTAGCCTCACTGAATTTCTTGAGGTGTCCAACATGGTCCCTGTGTTGAACACACGAGTTTCTACGGTCATCAGTCGTAGGCGTTTTTGTGTTCCCTCACCCTAATATCCAGAGATCTCGCTGTTTCCCCCACATATATTGTTCCCCCACATATATTGTTCCTCCACATATATTGTTCCCCCACATAGTATTGTGTTTACTACTGTGCTCGTGCCAGAGTCATTCTTGTTTTGTTTTTTTCACTTGGTTTCTGACCGGAGTTGAAGAACTAGTAGATATTTTAACATGTTTTTCTGTCAAATATTTTAAAACGTTAATTAATTGCAACGTCGCTGACTAGTAAAGCGATGTAACTTGAAAGTTTTCCTTCAACTGAATTGGTGTTAGATTTGTTAAAGATGCGTGTCGCTCGTTGCCTGCAATATCTATGAAGTGTAGGAGGAAGTGCGATACATATACTTAACAAGACTAACACCAATCCAGTATAAGGAAGTCCTTCTAGTTACATCGTTTTACAAGTCTGCATCATTGCAACTAACATCTTTAAAATAGACAGAAAACTAATTAAAACATCCAACAACTCTCAACTATTTAGAAATCTAGTGCAAAACTTTAGAATGACTCTGACACGAGCGCTGAGTACACCAATACCATGTGGGGTGTGACGAAATTATGTGGGAAACAGCCAGATTCTCGATATTTTTGTGAAGGCACAAAACGCTTACGATCGATAACGACCGTAGAACCGTGTTCAACACTGGGAAATGTTGTACACCTCCAAGAAATTCAAGTGAGCTAGATTAGTCATTAGGAAGATTTACGATCCGAAAGTGTCTAGAGGCTGCTCTGATTGCTGTCAGTAACACTATCCAAATTGCTAATCAATAGGATATTACCCATTCTGGAGACCTCTATAATATGATCCTCAATGCCAACCCACCACACTTGTATTACTACCACCCTCTCGGCTTACCACCTGATTCCTGCCAAATATAAATACTCGTTTCTTAGTTATCTCTGTATTAGACTGAAGAAGACACTCGTTCAGAAATATCCGTCTAATAAATGTCCTGAACTGTGTATAGTGTCTTTTTCCACGCAGTTTCCTCTAAACTATAAACTATGATGTCTTTATCCTAGTGATAAGTTTCATGTACAGTATCTATGTTATATTTGATTATTAACAAGCAAGTTGATTTGTTTGCGTACTTTTCACATAACTGTCATATTTCTTACTGAAATATATTATTATTGAAGTAACTCACAACTTCTCTCAGGAGAGTCACATTTCTCATCTATATTCATACCTTTACTCTGTCCAGGGTCTGATAGTTCCAGCTGAAGCTCTCCACTTATGATGCTTCAAAATCACAGTAGTGTAGGAATCTGCTGTGGAACCACCTGCAATTTCATTAGCAGTCAGACCTCGAGTATATATATATATATATATATATATATATATATATATATATATATATATATATATATATATATATATATATATACATATATATATATATATATATATATATATATATATATATATATATATATATATATATATATATATATATATATATATATATATATATATATATATATATATATATATATATTATGTGTGTGTGTTGTGTGTGTGTGTTTGTGTGTGTGTTTGTGTGTGTGTTTGTGTGTGTGTTTGTGTGTGTGTTTGTGTGTTTGTGTGTGTGTGTTTGTGTGTGTTGTGTGTGTGTTGTGTGTGTGTGTGTGTGTGTGTATCAGAATTATTTATGTATTACATAATTATATTATGTAAAATCAGCCAGAAAAAAGCCATAATTTAAGTGACGAATTAAATCGATGACAATATTTCAATCTCATTTTCACAGAGAATTATAATGAGGATCAGACGCAAGTTTCAACACTCAAATGCAAGTGACCGTGCCAGCTTTATAAACCTGTGGGCTGCTGGCATGTCGCTCCCTGCCATCGCTCAGTTGACTGGCTTCAGTATTACCACTGTCTACAAGTGGATACATCGCCGTTTAAGAGGAACCAGAAGTACCTCAAGATCATGCCAACTTAAGCCTCGTAAATCATGTACAGTGAAACAAGAGGCTGCAAAAACAAGTCCTAATTTACTTTTAGGAGCTTCGATAAATTACATTCATTCCCATCCATTTAATTACATGCATAGATACCCTCTCAATAACACAAATGAAAACACAGTAATCCCAAACCTAATCAGCCTCTCTAATTATTTATACTTGTGGCAAAAGTATATAAAATTAGGTTTGGAAACAATTGCTTTCTTAATAAATCATTACAGTGGAAGCATGCGAGCGATGGATGAAAGATTTCTCCATCAATTTCTGGGGCACCTGCGTTGGTGGGTATATTACACTACCTTTACTACAGTCAATATAAATACCTATTTAATGAGACTACTTAGTAACAAAAATATGTGAGAAACAGGTTGTATGAATATTATTGAAAGAGTCAGTTTTATTTAAAACATTTCATTCTTCACAGGAAATAATTCTAACGACATAAAAGTAACCTCAACTTACGAGAATGTTTGCGAGTTTAAAGAATATTCAGAACTTACTAAAAGCAACGTTGGTAAATTAACATCCCATTCTTTCACGAAATTCAAGACTTTAAGTGTGTTTGTGGTATAATTTACCCACCACCAATAAACACGTCTGTCACCCATCCACAAAACACCTCTCAACACACTTGGTTTACCACATTAGTTAAATTTTCTATGTACATTAGTTTAGGTGTTTGCCTTGACGTAAATTAGCCAAACATTATCGAATTCTAACGGAGCGTAACCACGGCTGCAGGAACGCGGCGTTGTGTTGCGTGATATTCAAAATTATATTTGTCAGCTTTACGCGAACATGATTTATCGCATGTTTGTTAGTGAGTTTAGTGAGCATGGTTTTACCATGTTTATTTGGTGAGTTTTGTGAGCATGATTTTTACCATGCTTGTTGCTGAGTTTAGCGAGCATAGTTTATACCATGATGTACGCGAGTTTATACCATGATGTACGCGAGTTTATACCATGATGTTCGCGAATTTATACCATGATGTCCGCGAGTTTATACCATGATGTACGCGAGTTTATACCATGATGTAGCAGCATAGTTTATACCATGATGTACGCGAATTTATACCATGATGTAACCAAGTTTAACTGGTATGCGGTTTTACCATTTTAACAGTTTAAGGAGCATCGTTTTAACCATTTTGCTTGAAGTTTAGCGACATCGGTTTTACCTTTTGTAGATAAATTTAGCGAGAATAATTTTTAATATGATAAACAGAATTTAGCGAGATATATCTTTTATCAAGTTTTACATTACTTTAATTACCATGACTCTGATTTTAACATTATCTGAAAATTAGTTCCGTGAGCATGGATCTTTGCGTATTTTGTAGGTAAGATGCGGCATCCTGTGCTTCAGCTTGCTTAGTAGTTATATTTATCGACTGTGGCTTTTAGTATGTTTTTAGATAAGTTATCAAGCATCGTTTTTATTATATTTAATAGGTAAGAATAATAACCATGTTTTTTGGAATGTTTTACAGGCAGGTTTTAAACCCCTGTTTTTCTTACGATGTTTAGTGTATAGCTGGCCCATATTATACGAAGATATTCTCTCTGGTTACGTTGAAGGATTTTATTTCGTTTTAGATTGATTTGGTTAATTTTGACTAATCAAGTAAACATGACATGAAATTTACATATGCAAGAGGAAAAATATTCATGAGGAACAAGGGACGGGTATATATTGCTGGGAAACAAGAGCCGGGAATATACTGCTGTGAAACAAGGGCCGGGTATATGCTGCTGGGAAACAAGAGCCAGGTATATGCTCCTTGGTAACAAGGACCAGGAATATGCTGCTGGGAAACAAGGGCCAGGAATATGCTGCTGGGAAACAAGTAGTATATGCTGGTGACTACACCATCACCTCTCATTACCACCACACTACTCACCCTCTCAGTACTTGAAATAAAATAATAAAATAAAGTATAAGAATAAAGAATAATAAGAATATAACGGGGACAGAGAATATTACTATTTCACTCCAACACAGTTTATTATTAAGTCCTCGTACAATAATATATTTGGGAACAGAAGAACACTATTGGGTTTAGATAAATGGGGATTGTACACATCAGCAGCGAGACGGAATACAATTAAATGACGAAACAGAATATAAATTACAATATAGTTCAGAGAACAGTTCACCACAGGAACTCAGTCACACTCTAGTCACAGGTACCAAGACCTACACAGCACGAGCACGGCTCCAAGCCTGGCAGAGCTCTGCCAGAATCTTATGCCCAGAGCTCTGCACACAGGCCAGAGCTCCGCCCGAATCTCTCTCTCTAGCTGTTTCCTCAAGCTTATATGGTCCTTCAAGCATCCCCCCCCCATGAGGAGTGCACCGCCTGTTTTGACCTGACACCGAGACCTGGCGCTAGGTCAAGAACAAAAGACCTGAGATTTAAGCCTAGAGGCTTGACTGACAGCTATTTGCCCAGACAAGATGTGGTTAGGAACGTCGACCTCACAGCACATTGACTATATCACAATATGCTCTTGGGAAACAAGGGCTGGACATAGGCTGCTGAGAAACAAGGACCAGGTATATGTTACTGGGAAACAAGGGCCAGGAATATGCTGCTGGAAAACTAGGGCCGGGTACATGCTGCTGGGAAACAAGGGCCGGGTATATGCTACTGGGAAACAAGGGCCGGGAATATGCTGCTGGGTAACAAGGGCCAGGAATATGCTGCTGGAAAACTAGGGCCGGGTACATGCTGCTGGGAAACAAGGGCCGGGAATATGAAACTGGGAAACAAGGGCCGGGAATATGCTTCTGGAAAACAAGGGTCGGGTATATGCTGCGTTGAAACAAAGGCTATATATATGCTGCTGGGACACAAAGGCCGGATAAATGCTGCTGAGAAACAGGGCCAGGCATATGCTGCTGGGAAACAAGGGCCGGGTATATATCTTGCTGGGAAACAAAAGCTTGGTATATGCTGATAAGAAGCAAGGGTCGGGTATATGCTTCTAGGAAACAAGGGTCGGGTATATGCTTCTATGAAACAAGGGTCGGGTATATGCAGCTGGGAAACAAGAGCCGAGTAAATGCGTCTAGGAAACAAGGGCCGGGTATATGCTTTTAGGAAACAAGGGCTGGGAATATGCTTTTAGGAAACAAGGGCTGGGAATATGCTTTTAGGAAACAAGGGCTGGGAATATGCTTTTAGGAAACAAGGGCTGGGAATATGCTGCTGGGAAACAAGGGCCGGGCATTTGCTGCTAGGAAACAAGGGCTGGGTATATGCTGCTGGGAAACAAGGGCCGGGTATTTGCTGCTAGGAAACAAGGGCCGGGTATATGCTGCTGGGCAACAAGAGCCGGGTATTTGCTGCTAGGAAACAAGAACTGGGTATATGATGCTGAGAAACAAGGGCCTTGTATATGCTGCTGAGAAACAAGGGCCGGGAATATGATGTTGGGAAACAAGGGCCGAGTGTATGCTGCTGAGAAACAAGAGCTGGATATATGCTGCTGGGAAACAAGGGCCCGGTATAGGATGCTGAGAAACAAGGGTCCGGTATATGCTGCTGGGAAACAAGTGCCCGGTATATGGTGCTGAGAAACAAGGGCCGGGTATATGATGCTGAGAAACAAGGGCCCGGTATATGCTGCTGGGAAACAAGTGCTGGATATATGCTGCTGGGAAACAAGGGCCCGGTATATGCTGCTGGGAAACAAGGGCCCGGTATATGCTGCTGGGAAAAGAGGGCCTGGTATATGCTGCTGGGAAACAAGGGCCCGGTATATGCTACTGGGAAACAAGGGCCCGGTATATGCTGCTGGGAAACAAGGGCTGGATATATGCTGCTGCGAAACAAGGGCCGGGTATATGCTGCTTGGAAACAACGGCCGGGTATATGCTACTTGGAAACAAGGGCCGGGTATATGCTGCTGGGAAACAAAGGCCGGGTATATGATGCTGAGAAACAAGGACCGGGTATATGCTGCTTGGAAAGAACGGCCGGGTATATGCTGCTGGGAAACAGGGGCCCGGTATATGCTGCTTGGAAACAACGGCCGGGTATATGCTGCTGAGAATCAAGGGCCGGGTATATGCTGCTTGGAAACAACGGCCGGGTATATGCTGCTGGGAAACAAGGGCCGGGTATATGCTGCTTGGAAACAACGGCCGGGTATATGCTGCTGAGAAACAAGGGCCGGGTATATGCTGCTTGGAAACAACGGCCGGGTATATGCTGCTGGGAAACAAGGGCCCGGTATATGCTGCTTGGAAACAACAATAAACAATTTCTCACAAAATAATTCTATGTATTTCTAAAAGAAAATGTGAAAAATATCTCTGAAAAATGCAAATAATCTCTGATAGAAATGTTTAATTCTGTCTTTCCCGAAAACAAATCTCTGAGGGAATGTACACAGTATAAATCATCTTCCACAGAATATTATACATATTTCATAGCGAATAAAAATCATATTTCAAATACGATGAAAGTAATGAAGCAACAAACTTGAAGGTTTTTTCTTTTTGGGATAAGAATGAAAATAACGAGATTAGAAGAATATGATAAATAATAATGTAATTGTTTATGGGTTTAACGCTTTGTTATTATTACATTAATTAATTATTATTTTTTTATTAACATATCGGCCGTTTCCCACCATGCCAGGGTATGTCAGTGTATATGGGAGAATGGCAGGGTATGTCAGTGTATATGGGAGAATGGCAGGGTATGTCAGTGTGTGTGGAAGAGTAGCAGTGTATGTCAGTGTGTGTGGAGGAGTAGCAGTGTATGTCAGTGTGTGTGGAAGAGTAGCAGTGTATGTCAGTGTGTGTGGAAGAGTAGCAGTGTATGTCAGTGAGGGAGTGGGGTGGGGTATGTCACTGTGAATGGGAGAGGGGCGGGGTATGTATGGGAAAGTTAGTATGTGTGGGAGAGTGGCTGGGTATGTCAATGTGTGTGAGAGAGTGGCAGGGTATGTCAGTGTGGGAGAGCGGCTGGGTATGTCAGTGTGTGTGTGAGATGGGTGGGGTATGTATTTGTGTGTGGGAAAGTGGCAGGGTATGTCAGTGTGTGTGGAAAAGTGGTGGGGTATGTATTTGTGTGTGGGAAAGTGGCAGGGTATGTCAGTGTGTGTGGAAAAGTGGCGGGGTATATCTGGGTATGTCAGTGTGTGTGGGAGAGTGGCTGGGTATGTCAATGTGTGTGTGAGAGAGTGGCAGGGTATGTCAGTGTGGGACAGTGGCTGGATATGTCAGTGAGTGTGGGAAAGTGGCAGGGTATGTCAGTGTGTGTGGGAGAGTGGCTAGGTATGTCAGTGTGTGTGGGAGAGTGGCAAGGAATGTTTGTGTGTGCGAGAGAGTGGCAGGGTGTGTCAGAGTGTGTGGAAGAGTAGCAGGTATGTTAGTGTGTGTGGGAGAGTGGCACGGTACGTCAGTGTGTGTGGGAGAGTGGCAGGGTATGTCAGTGTGTGTAGGAGAGTAGCAATGTATGTCAGTGTGTGTGGGAGAGTAGCAGTGTATGTCAGTATGTGTGGGAGAGTGGCAGGGTATGTCAGTGTGTGTGGGAGAGTAGCAGTGTATGTCAGTGTGTGTGGGAGAGTGGCAGTGTATGTCAGTGTGTGTGGGAGAGTAGCAGTGTATGTCAGTGTGTGTGGGAGAGTGGCAGGGTATGTCAGTGTGTGGGAGAGTGGCAGGGTATGTCAGTGTGTGTGGGAGAGTAGCAGTGTATGTCAGTGTGTGTGGGAGAGTGGCAGTGTATGTCAGTGTGTGTGGGAGAGTGGCAGTGTATGCCAGTGTGTGTGGGAGAGTGGCAGAGTATGTCAGTGATTGTGGGAGAGTTGCAGGGTATGTCAGTATGCGTGGGAGAGTAGCAGTGTATGTCAGTGTGTGTGGGAGAGTGGCAGTGTATGTCAGTGTGTGTGGGAGAGTAGCAGTGTATGTCAGTGTGGGTGGGAGAGTAGCAATGTATGTCAGTGTGTGTGGGAGAGTAGCAGTGTATGTCAGTATGCGTGGGAGAGTGGCAGGGTATGTCAGTGAGTGTGGGAGAGTGGCAGGGTATGTCAGTATGCGTGGGAGAGTAGCAGTGTATGTCAGTGTGTGTGAGAGAGTGGCAGTGTATGCCAGTGTGTGTGGGAGAGTGGCAGGGTATGTCAGTGAGTGTGGGAGAGTGGCAGGGTATGTCAGTGTGTGTGAGAGAGTGGCAATGTATGCCAGTGTGTGTGGGAGAGTGGTAAAGTATGTCAGTGTGTGTGGGAGAGTGGCAGTGTATGTCAGTCAGTGTGAGAGAGTGGCAGGGTATGTCAGTGTGTGAGAGAGTGGCTGGGTATGTCAGTGTGTATGGGAGAGTGGCAAGGAATGTCAGTGTGTGTGGGAGAGTGGCAGGGTATGTCAGTGTGTGTGAGAGAGTGGCAGCGTATGCCAGTGTGTGTGGGAGAGTGGTAGGGTATGTTATTGTGTGTGCTAGAGTGGCAGGGAATGTTAGAGTGTGTGGGAGAGTGGCACGGTACGTCAGTGTGTGTGGGAGAGTGGCAGTGTATGTGAGTCCGTGTGGGAGAGTAGCAGTGTATGTCAGTGTGTGTGGGAGAGTGACAGGGTATGTCAGTGTGTGTGGGAGAGTAGCAGTGTATGTCAGTGTGTGTGGGAGAGTAGCAGTGCATGTCAGTGTGTGTGGGAGAGTAGCAGTGTATGTCAGTGTGTGTGGGAGAGTGGCAGGGTATGTCAGTGTGTGTGGAAGAGTAGCAGTGTATGTCAGTGTGTGTGGGAGAGTGGCAGGGTATGTCAGTGTGTGTGGGAGAGTAGCAGTGTATATCAGTGTGTGTGGGAGAGTAGCAGTGCATGTCAGTGTGTGTGGGATAGTAGCAGTGTATGTCAGTGTGTGTGGGAGAGTGGCACGGTACGTCAGTGTGTGTGGGAGAGTGGCAGTGTATGTGAGTCCGTGTGGGAGAGTAGCAGTGTATGTCAGTGTGTGTGGGTGAGTGACAGGGTATGTCAGTGTGTGTGGGAGAGTAGCAGTGTATGTAAGTGTGTGTGGGAGAGCTAGCAGTGCATGTCAGTGTGTGGGAGAGTAGCAGTGTATGTCAGTGTGTGTGGGAGAGTGGCAGGGTATGTCAGTGTGTGTGGAAGAGTAGCAGTTTATGTCAGTGTGTGTGGGAGAGTGGCAGGGTATGTCAGTGTGTGTGGGAGAGTAGCATGTATGTCAGTGTGTGTGTGGGAGAGTAGCAATGTATGTCAGTGTGTGTGGGAGAGTAGCAGTGTATGTCAGTATGCGTGGGAGGGTGGCAGGGTATGTCAGTGAGTGTTGGAGAGTGGCAGGGTATGTCAGTGAGTGTGGGAGAGTGGCAGGAGATGTCAGTGTGTGTGGTAGAGTGGCAGGAGTATGTCAGTGTGTGTAGGAGAGAGCATATGTCAGTGTGTGTGGAGAGTGGCAGTGTATGTCAGTATGTGTGGTATAGTGGCAGGATGTCAGAGTGTGTGGGAGAGTAGCAGTGTATGTCAGTGTGTGTGGGAGAGTGCAATGTATGCCAGTGTGTGGGAGAGTAGCAGTGTATGTCATGTGTGTGGGAGAGTGCAGGTAGTCAGTGTGTGTGGGAGAGTGCAGGGTATGTCAGTGTGTGTGAGAGAGTGCAATGTATGCCAGTGTGTGTGGGAGAGTGGTAAGTATGTCAGTGTGTGGGAGAGTGGCAGGTATGTCAGTCAGTGTGAGAGAGTGCAGTGTATGTCAGTGTGTGAGAGTGGCATGGTATGTCAGTGTGTATGGAGAGTGGCAGGGAATGTCAGTGTGTGTGGGAGAGTGGCAGGGTATGTCAGTGGTGTGAGAGAGTGGCAGCGTATGCCAGTGTGTGGGAGAGTGGTAGGGTATGTATTGTGTGTGTATAGTGGCAGGAATGTTAGAGTGTGTGGGAGAGTGGCAGGTACGTCAGTGGTGTGGAGAGTGGCAGTGTATGTGAGTCCGTGTGAAGTAGCAGTGTATGTCAGTGTGTGTGGGAGAGTGCAGGTATGTCAGTGTGTGTGGAGAAGTAGCAGTGTATGTCAGTGTGTGTGGGAGAGTGACAGGGTATGTCAGTGTGTGTGGGAGAGTAGCAGTGTATGTCAGTGTGTGTGGGAGAGTGGCAGGGTATGTCAGTGTGTGTGGGAGAGTGGCAGGGTATGTCAGTATGCGTGGGAGAGTAGCAGTGTATGTCAGTGTGTGTGAGAGAGTGGCAGTGTATGCCAGTGTGTGTGGGAGAGTGGCAGGGTATGTCAGTGAGTGTGGGAGAGTGGCAGGGTATGTCAGTGTGGGTGAGAGAGTGGCAGTGTGTAAGCCAGTGTGTGTTGGAGAGTGGTAAAGTATGTCAGTGTGTGTGGGAGAGTGGCAGTGTATGTCAGTCAGTGTGAGAGAGTGGCAGGGTATGTCAGTGTGTGTGAGAGAGTGGCTGGGTATGTCAGTGTGTATTGGAGAGTGGCAGGGAATGTCAGTGTGTGTGGGAGAGTGGCAGGGTATGTCAGTGTGTGTGAGAGATTGGTAGGGTATGTTATTGTGTGTGCTAGAGTGGCAGGGAATGTTAGTGTGTGTGGGAGAGTGGCAGGGTGTGTCAGAGTGTGTTGAAGAGTTGCATGGTGTGTTAGTGTGTGTGGGAGAGTGGCACGGTACGTCAGTGTGTGTGGGAGAGTGGCAGTGTATGTGAGTCCATGTGGGAGAGTAGCAGTGTATGTCAGTGTGTGTGGGAGAGTGACAGGGTATGTCAGTGTGTGTGGGAGAGTAGCAGTGTATGTCAGTGTGTGTGGGAGAGTAGCAGTGTATGTCAGTGTGTGTGGGAGAGTAGCAGTGTATGTCAGTGTGTGTGGGAGAGTGGCAGGGTATGTCAGTATGTGCGGAAGAGTAGCAGTGTATGTCATTGTGTGTGGGAGAGTAGCAGTGTATGTCAGTGTGTGTGGGAGAGTGGCAGGTTATGTCAGTGTGTGTGGTAGAGTGGCAGGGTATGTCAATGTCTGTGGGAGTGTGGCAGGGTTTGTTAGTGTGTGTGGGAGAGTGGCAGGGTATGTCAGTGTGAGTGGGAGAGTGGGAAGGTATGTCAGTGTGTGTGGGAGAGTGGAAAGGAATGTCAGTGTGTGTGGGAGAGTAGCAGGGTATGTTTGTGAGTGTGAGAGAGTGGCAAGGTATGTTAGTATTTGTGGGAGAGTGCCAGGGTATGTTAGAGTGTGTGGGAGAGTGGCAGAGTATGTCAATGTGTGTGGAAGAGTAGCAGGGTATGTAAGTTTCTTGTGGTAGAGTGGCAGGGTTGGTCAGTGTCTGTGGGAGTGTGACAGGGTTTGTTAGTGTGTGTTGGAGAGTGGCAGGGTATGTCAGTCCGTGTGGGAGAGTGGCAGGGTATGTCAGTGTGTGTGTGGTAGAGTGGCAGTATATGTCAGTGTCTGTGGGAGTCCCAGAAGTCGAGAAAATATGGAGAACTTGCCCATCATAATATGTTTGTTCCCATAGGCTCAGAGACCCTTGGCTCATGGGGAAAGAGTGCATCTACGTTTATCAAAAAGCTGGGCAAAAGACTCAACAGGGTAACTAGGGATCCCAGAGCAGCTAGTTTTCTGTTCCAGCGACTCAGCGCTGCTGTTCAGAGGGGTAATGCAGCTCTGAGGAGCTGGATGAGATTTTCGCATTATAATCAGTGAGAAACATGTAACAATATGTACTAGACATGTATCTCTCACACCTCGTGTACTGTATATGCCATATTTATATCAACGATGTATCTCTTAAATCTTTTGTACCATATTATTTAATAAAATATACCTATTGGTAAATATATATATATATATATATATATATATATATATATATATATATATATATATATATATATATATATATTAAAGAGAGAGAGAGAGTGATGTGTTTATGAAGGACGAGGTTAATCATAGAACTGGTGAAGGAAAAATGGTGAGTGGTGCGCCTTTGGAAGCAAAGAAGGGAATGTACGAGAGTATAATGGAACCAACACTCTTATATTGCTGTGAAGCATGGGTTGTAAATGCTGAAGCGAGGAGGCGGCTGGAGGCAGTGGAGATGTCGTGTCTATGGGCAATGTGTGGTGTAAATATTATGCAGAGAATTCGTATTGTGGAAACTAGGAGGAGGTGTGGAGTTACTAAACGTATTATTTACAGGGCTGAAGAGGGATTTTTGAGGTGGTTTGGTCGCTTAGAGAGGATGGAGCAAAATAGGATGACTTGGAGGATGTATAAGTCTGTAGTGGAGGGGAGGAGGGTAGGGGTCGTCCTAGAAAAGGATGGAGGGAGGGGGTAAAAGAGGTTTTGTGTGCAAAGGCCCTAGACATGGAGCAGGCATGTGTGAGCGTGTTAGATAGGATTGAATGGAGACGAATAGTTCTGGGACCTGACGAGCTGTTGGAGTGGGAGCTGGGTAATATTTTATGAAGGGATTCAGAGAATCCGGTTATCCGGACTTGAGTCCTGGAGGTGGGAAGTCAATGCCTGCACTTTAAAGGAGGGGTTTGGGATATTGGCTGTTTGGGGTCACATCCAAACTGTCGTATCTGGACACCTCTGGAAAGACAGTGATTATGTGTGAATGATGGTGAAAGTGTTGAATGATGGTGAAAGTGTTGAATGATGGTGAAAGTGTTGAATGAGGGTGAAAGTGTTGAATGATGGTGAAAGTGTTGAATGATGGTGAAAGTGTTGAATGATGGTGAAAGTGTTGAATGATGGTGAAAGTGTTGAATGATGGTGAAAGTGTTGAATGAGGGTGAAAGTGTTGAATGATGGTGAAAGTGTTGAATGATAGCGAAAGTGTTTCTTCCTTTTTTGGGTCACACTTCCTCAGTGGGAGACGGCCAGCATGTTGAACAAACAAATATAGAATATGTAATGTTAGACAGATGAGTAATAGCATAAAAAGTAGCTAAAATATTTTTTTTATTAAAGAACACCTTGGTTAGTAATTATTTTAAATTATATATTATGCAAATTTAAATTTTGTAAAACATTATGTAGACTTTTTCCATCAAAATTATGCTTTATTTGAGTAGGTATGACTGATGTATGATGGATATAGAGCTGTTGTCAAACACAATACTTCCCATATAATATATTCCGTCACTTATTCTTATTTTTTTTTTATAATATTGGATATAATATCCGAACGATAATAAATTCATATATGCATTCATAAATCTGTTTCTATATAGATACACATAAAGTACCGGAAATTAATTTTTTCAAGCCTCACCATCGCCGTTACAAGCTGCGTTAATTCCTTCATAAAAATAGCCTTTACTGCTTTGTTTACTACGTCTGAGTTGCCTGATATTATTTCTGCCCAGGAGAGAGAGAGAGTATGTTGAATGAAAACTTTGTATGTGTACGCATGTTTCAAGTTGAGATAAATGGTTTTCAAAACCGGCAAGTTGAAGATTGAGACACTTATGCATCATATGGGAATCTTTATTAAGGAATCGTTTCGCCACACAGTGGCTTCATCAGTCCAATACAAAGCAGAGAGGGGTATAGAGAGGAGGAGTTTGAGGTAATCAGTCCCTCAGTGTGGAATCGATGTGTTTAGTCCATTACTATTGTACTTTCTACAAGAGTGACGGAATGTACACATTGATCCTAGACTGAGGGACTGATTACCTCAAACTCCTCCCCTCCTTATCCCTCTCTGCTTTGTATTAGACTGAGGAAGCCACTGTGGGGCGAAACGTTCCCTTAATAAAGATTCCCGAATGTTGCATAAGTGTCTCAATGTTCCCCATGTTTCAAGTTATGTAAGTGTTTAATGAATACGACACGTGCAGTATTTTGTTGCAATTAATTATGAAAAGTTTCGACTACATAGTAGGCTTCATCAGTAGTACTAAAAAGTGACTAAAATTGGAGACAGCAGAAGCAGTGGAGAAATAAAGAAGATGTGACCCATCAGCCTCAGAGAAGTGGCTTAGACGTGATGAGTCCCTCAGCCATGATGGAGTCATTACATAACTTATACCTGTCCACTGCTCCTGCTGTCTACACTTCTATAATAATAATAATATTTTATTTCATTGCAAGTTTACATCGAGATTTTGTAATTACAATTATGAATTGCAGTGCAAAGAAAACCACTATCATGCAATGGCATTATGGGCATTAAACTGAAGTCTACTGTGTAAACAGAAGTCTACTGTGTAAACTGAAGTCAACTGTGTAAACAGAAGTCTACTGTGTAAACTGAAGTCAACTGTGTAAACAGAAGTCTACTGTGTAAACTGAAGTCTACTGTGTAAACAGAAGTCTACTGTGTAAACTGAAGTCAACTGTGTAAACAGAAGTCTACTGTGTAAACTGAAGCCTACTGTGTAAACTGAAGTCAACTGTGTAAACAGAAGTCTACTATGTAAACTGAAACCTACTGTGTAAACTGAAGTCTACTGTGTAAACTGAAGTCTACTGTGTAAACTGAAGCCTACTGTGTAAACTGAAGTCAACTGTGTAAACAGAAGTCTACTATGTAAACTGAAACCTACTGTGTAAACTGAAGTCTACTGTGTAAACTGAAGTCTACTGTGTAAGATGAAGTCTACTGTGTGAACTGCAGTCTTCTGTGAAAATTGAAGTATATTGTGTAAACAGAAGTCTACTATGTAAACTGAAGTCTACTGTGTAAGTTGAAGCCTACTGTGTAAACTGAAGTCTACTGTGTAAGTTGAAGTCTACTGTGCAAACTGAATTCAACTGTGTAAACTGAAGTCTACTCTGTAAACTGAAGTCTACTGTGAAAACTGAAGCTTACTGAGTAAACTGAAGCCTACTGTGTAAACTGAAGTCTACTGTGTAAACTGAAGTCTTTTGGGTAAACTGAAGTCTACTATGTAAACTAAAGCATACTGTGTAAACTGAAGCTTACTGAGTAAACTGAAGCCTACTGTGTAAACTGAAGTCTACTGTGTAAACTGAAGTCTACTGTGTAAACTGAAGTCTACTGTGTAAACTGAAGTCTACTGTGTAAACTGAAGTCTACTGTGTAAACTGAAGTCTACTGTGTAAACTGAAGCCTACTGTGTAAACTGAAGTCTACTGTGTAAACTGAAGTCTACTGTGTAAACTGAAGTCTAGTGTGTAAACTGAAGTCTTTTGTGTAAACTGAAGTCTACTGTGTAAATTGAAGTCTACTGTGTAAACTGAAGTCTACTGTGTAAACTGAAGTCTACTGTGTAAACTGAAGTCTACTGTGTAAACTGAAGTCTACTGTTTAAACTGAAGTCTACTGTGTAAACTGTAGTCTACTGTGTAAACTGAAGTCTACTGTGTAAACTGAAGTCTACTGTGTAAACTGAAGTCTACTGTGTAACCAAAACGTTTCAGAATTATAGACATCAAAATGTTACACATGAAATGTAAATATTTGTAAGCATGTTGCAAATTATATATGATAATACACAAGTTACAGGTTATTAAATGTAAATAACATTATTTCAAAACATTTTAATTTTTCTACAATACTTAACTGGTTGATGTTTATTGTTAAATATTTTTAAATATATCTACAAATAATTTTGAATCGCTTAATTGGGGAAGTAAAATGTTCATTAATGAAGTTTCTTAATAAAATGAAAAGAAACATAAATGTTTAATTTGTTGATGTCAACCACAGTAACATCTGTAATTACTTTCACAAACAATGGATAAATAACTGACACAGGAACATATACAAGATTCCTGTTCGTTATTAACGTAAAATTAACTAGATGTATTTCAGTCGCTGAGCAATCCGAGTTGCATAATCTCAGTCCTGTGTACGTCAATGATCCGAGGAAGGTATCCCCGTGTTGCATAACCTCAGTCCTATGTACGTCAATGATCCGAGAAAGGTATCCCCGTGTTGCATAACCTCAGTCCTATGTACGTCAATGATCCGAGAAAGGTATCCCCGAGTTGCATACCGTCAGTCCTGTGTACGTACCTCGATGCACACGATTGTAATGCAATTTAATGCTAACATTGGAGATTCGAAGCAAATCAGAGGAGAAATTCACAAATCATCATATGGAAACATATAAACCAAACTCTTCAATGAGAATGGCAACTTAGGCCACACACAACCCAAATCCATTTCAAACCATACATTAAGAAATATTGTGTTGAAGCAAAACTGAAAGGCATTCTCTATCTCAGAGACCAGTATCGTGAGATGCATCAGCTCATTAAGCTTGAAGCCAGTCAGAAGTTGCCTCATCAGATTATCAGCGTTGAAAGGTTGAAGTTAATTGGATGCGACACCCAGGAATTATCGTTGAAAACCAGCATTTCAATGTTTTCTATTTCTTCCGTAAAAAAAAAGAAGAAAAAAATAAAAAGCAAGTTAAGACGCACACAAGCCAAAATAAATCCGAAACAAATATACTATTTTTATTTAAACTTTGTGAAGTCAAACATTATGACTTGTTTCTGATCAGAACAGACATTATAATATAATAATAATAATAATAATAATAATAATAATAATAATAATAATAATAATAATAATAATAATAATAATAATAATAATAATAATAATAATATCTTTATTTACTACAAGTACATCTTCAATGTATACAGTCCTAGCTGACATCAGTGACATGCTACTAGTATATAGAAAGTCGCTTATTATGCAGAGCATTTCGGACAAATTAGGTCAGTTTTGTCCCAGGATGCAACCCACACCAGTCGACTAACACCCAGGTACCCATTTTACTGATGGGTAAACATAGACATCCGGTGTAAGGAAACACGTCCGATGTTTCCACCCCTTCGCCGGGAATCGAACCCGGACACTCACCGCGTGAAGCGAGAGCTTTTGCCACCAGGCCACGGGGCAGCATAAATATTTCACTGTTATTATTTCACAGAAACCAGTTTGATTAATAAAATTGACACATTAAAACTTACTTAATTGAAATTATGATAATTTACGTATTGTACACTATTTCCTGTATTCCCCTATAATTAAATATGTTGAGAGAAAAATCCATTGTTTTACAGTCCAATTGCCTGATTTTATAGATTTTTAATGGCTGAAAATTAAGGAAAACACATCAGCATTATATGTTTATGGCTGACCAGATGATAGATTTTCCGGTTATTGAGCATAACGAAACAAATTTTGCACTTACTTAGCTTATTTATACCCATGAAAAGTTTCACCATTCCATACGAAGCTTCAGTAATTAAGATATAATTCACAGTAGTTTAATTTTATTCAGAGAAAAGCACTAATCCCATATACTTATAAGGATCACATAACGAGTGCAGTTCCTTGGATCAAGAACCCTCTCACAATCATCAAGGGTCCCTCATAAAGGAAATGTAATACATTTACATAATGCAAAATATTATTATACTATTTCGAAATTACAAGAAGCGAAATAGGTTATACAGGTTTTAACAACAACGGCAACTTTTTCTAATTAGGATGAAGGATATACGAGTATTGAAATTTTGAAGGTGATCAGAAGAGTTTTGCAGAAGTTACATTATTGAAACAAGTTTGGGAATGGTTTATAAAAATGAACAAACGACACCAGCATTTGTTAACTGTTTAACGACCTCTGCCTAGTAATAGTTGGTCAGGGTTGATAACTTGAAGGCAGTCTGATACAGCGCTCTGAAATTACACATAAACACCTGAAAGCAAGTTAGTAGTAGACGAGAACATTGTACATTAAACCGTAAACTGGTCAAAATTAAAAAATGAATTTAAAAAAGTTGGTAATCCTTACTTTTTCGAAAACATTCTGAAAATAGGATGCTGATGGTAAATGGCAATTTTAGTTATACCACTGATTTCAAAGACTTCATATTTTATATAAAAAAAAGTTAGGTCTTCGGCTAACTTGGCAGTGTACAAAAGTAAACTCAGTGGCCGTAAGATGCATCTGCAGTTAAACATTGAACCTTTCAGAAGAGGAAGACTTAAATATATTGAACAAGATTTAATTAAGATCAAACTTTTATACTGTTTAACAAATAAAATTGGCACATGTCCATCTACACATCTGAATTTCACACTTCGCCATCGTTGAAATAGAAATAATCTCCTTTAAACGTTTGCTACTATGAAGAAGTGACATTCCAGGATGAAAGGAATAAACAAGTGGTACCACTTGGGTTGTAGTGCAGCTTCACATGTCAATTATTCCTTGAATGTTGAATATTTAATACTCATTTGATGAGACTTTCTCTTTGTTTAAACGAGCGAAATCAAAGCGAAAATTTAAATGAGGAATAAGAAGAGAAAAAAAATATCTGGAAACCACTTCAACATTCCTCGTTGGGGAGGTATGTTGAAGTGGATGTTGAAGGGAACAAGATATCTACAGCAGGAAATGCAGGATTATTACCTCAAGTGGTTACTGGAATCTAACCCTAACTTGTAGAATATTGTGAAATTTGTAGTTAAGAACCTAATTAAGGGAAAATGACCTATAAGTACAGCAAGAAGTGCCATCAACCAAATAAAATAATCATCAATTACACATTTTTAAATAAAAGATTATGTTTATAAATGCATAAGAAATATTTCTTGATCATGTTCTGTAGTTCTACAACAAGACCATCACAGTGTTACCAGCACTAGCCACGAACTTTCACCTCTATATCAAAGTTAAGAAACACACGCACTTGCATACACATCCAAATACACACACACAGTAGGGACACCGCGTGCGCGAGTCACAACTTTAGTGCTCCGAGAATACAAGTGTTTTTGAGGGCTACCCAAGGATACTGCAGGGGTCCTCAAGTGTGTCAGGGTAGTGAACAACCCTTGAAGCGATTTACGAGTTGCCCTGAGCCACATAAGTGTGAGGAGAGCCATAATTTTATAAGTGAGCTAGAAAGTCATAACAGGTGGTGAAGTCAGGGTGGGCAGGCCTAGTGTGCTCCAGGCTACGTTACCACATCTGACACCCAAGATAATAACGTGAAATAAATATGTGACAAATGAAAGAAATACTGGGAATGTGTTATATAATATATCGACAAGAAACGAAAGTGGACTTACGCCAAGACATCGCATCGAGTTGGACAATCTACAGGATACTACAGGCTGCATCGCAAGTATCTCACCCATGCGTGGTTTTCGGGGAGTCGGGTGTGAGTTCCAATTACCTAAAAGCCAAGCTGTTTGTGAACGGTCCAACTCTCATAGTACGATAAGGAATAGGATATCAAGTACTTGGTAACAAATAGCAATTGGTAATTTCTAGTAGAAAAGGGCGTGCAGACAGGTGAAGCATAGAATACATTAACTGGTAGATCAGGTGTGTCAGGTCAGGCCAGGTAGGAGAACACTGTAGACGATGTGTCACTCGCAGACTCTACATACACACTCATACACCATAACACACAATTTCACCACTACTTTTCACACACTTAATAAACCCACACACACATAGGTACACACACACACAGACCCACACACAAACTTTCTCCTTACTCCCTCCCCCACCTCTCCCCAACTCCCTTCCCTAATCCCCCTCTCTCACCCTCCTTCTTCTCCCCCTCTCCCTCTCCCATTCTCTCTCCACCTCTGCTTCTCCCTCCTCCTCTCTCTCCTCATATTCCCCCCTCTGGGACATCCCTACCTCTCTTCCATTTCCCCACTGTCTCCAGTTTCTCCTCTCCCTCCCTCTTCCAGAGAGAGGAGAGGATGAACCAGCAAGACTGGACCTAGTATTCACCTTGAGTAGAGCATATTTTGAAGAATCACATATGAAAGACCCCTCGGGGCCAGTGATCATGTGGTTCTGAGCTTCGAATACATAGTAGAGTTACAAGTGGAGGGGGAAGCAGGAAGGTCTGCACGAATGAAGCCAAACTACAAGAAAGGGGACTACGCAGGCATGAAGAATTTCCTACACGGGGTTCAGTGGGACAGAGAACTGGCAGGAAAGTCTGTAAACGAGATGATGGAATATGTAACAACAATATGTAAGGAAGCTGAGGAGAGGTTTGTATCCAAGGGTAACAGGAATAACGAAAAAGCCAGGATTAGCCCTAAGTTCACCCAAAGGTGTAGAGAGGCCAAAACCAAATGTGCTAGAGAATGGAAGAAGTATTGAAGGCAAAGGACCCAGGAGAATAAGGAGAGCAACCATAACTAAGAGCTAAACCCACAAATGATCATACAACACGTAGATTAACAGTTAGTTTTAATGTCCTAAGATATATTTGAAACGGGATACATGTTGATCCCATGTATCACAAACTACACCTATATCGTCCAAGTAGGCCACCGTGACTTCAAGTCCATTAATAGCCTGATGGATCAGTTTTTGGTCAGTTCGATTTCACTATATTGACAGTGACCTCGAATTACGAAGGCAGAAATTTCCTTCACTTTATTTGGTAGAATCCTTTAAGGAGGTCTAGTTTAGAAACGGTAAGGTCTTACCCACAAAGTTCACTATATCATCCATACGTGGAAGACGGTCAGCATCCAGTACAGTGATCTGATTCACCTTGCCGCTGTCACTACACATTCGAAATCCTCCATCAGGTTTATTTTAACAAGGATTCACGGCAAATCCCCCAAGCTGGACGACTCCTCCAACCCATATTCTTGCAGTTTATGTTTTTTTCAATATTAGCTCAGTAAGGAGAAAGTGTAAAAGGTTTAGTAGTTCCTACCTCCACATTGTGATAACCCAGGTTTCACATTTTCGGAACATCCAAAAATATGTAAGGATAGGTTTGCAGAAGGGTAGTGAGTGATACAACTTGGTGTTGACATGATAGGGCGAGGATACTAGAGGATGTCTGACTTAGGAAGCAGTTCATCCCATCTTATTAAGATTATTATCTCCCTGTCTGTCTTTCAACAGAGAGAGATAGAGAGAGAGAGAGATAAAGAAAGAGTTTTATTGTTTTTTTATTTTCTCTCAGGTGTCAGAGGTTGAGAGAGCAGCACAGGAGAAGAGAGATGGCGTGGAAAACAGTGATGTTCTTGTTGGTGTTCACTCTTCTTTCTGGTAGGTATTAACTTATCCTATATAATTATACAGTATATTTACTGTAACATAAAGATCCAGTTGTCTAAAGATATCGGTAATCCCAAATCTGAAAGGGGAGTATATTCTCACCCCCTGAAACATGTAGTTCAATGTGGAACTGCAGAAGGGGAACGACGTTCAATCAGCACTTGTTCTTAGAGTTAAATTACCCTAGAGCAGGTGACCAATGGTGTACTAATGCTCTATCCACTAGACATGCCTTTCAATGCAATTCCCAATAACCAAAACATCCTGAAAGCTGGGCGGTTATCCAGCCAGGACAGCAGCATACCAATCAAGGCAGGTCCTGGTCCAACATATCGGAACTCTCCCAGCTCAACTGGGTCTCGGATGCTTCAGGATGGTTCAGGTGCTAGAGGGGCAACCACCTCAGCCCCGATATCATTTTAGGGAGAAGTGCGCAGCAGTATCGGCTGGATAAGCTAAAATTGTCTGAGGCTACGGAACCTCTGTGTCCAAACTACAGCAGGAAGCATCATGCCTGAAACTTGCATTGATCGGAGAGGCTCCGCCTGCTCATGCCAGCATGTCCATCTTCCAACATCGTACAGAGAACACACCACTCTACAACATAGTTCTCGTCCAGAGGAGGCTACCTACAGCATCAAGGAAAACGAGAGAACATCAACGACAATATTACACCCATGCTCAGCCGGCTCATGGCACTTCTGCTCAAACTCCCACCCCACAACAGCAGCCGGTAGGCCCAGGCAGCAGGAACGAACTACCACCAAGGTTCTACTCCAAGACCCCAACAGTCACAAGTGACCCAAGGGAGCAGTGCAAGCCTTACCGCATTACCTATGAGCTATCAAATTATGTAAATAATCAAGTCCTTCACCAAGGGCATGTGTCCTTGGTGAAGGCAGAAAAAAAATAGATATTCAGGGCCATTGTGAGGATCTTCATGCAAATATGCTTGGACAAAACAGAGTCCATTCGCTTACTAGAAAATGTACACCTAGTACTGAACTAAGACATTCATAGGCGCCTTGATGACCTCAGTTCACTGTAGTCCATGAAACTCTTGCAGTGGAAGACACAGGAGAGTTGTATTAGATCGACATCTACCCCACAGCCGAACACGCCGTAGCTATCAACAGCAGATTCACAAAGAGCTTCTTATTTTTAGGATCAAGACCAGTCGCAGGAAGCAATTCTTGAGGAGTCAGGGAATCAATCAACCATTCTTGCCGCAGGGCCTCAGATCTCCTGGACATAAGGGCTGCAGCCCCAAGCGCCCAGGAATTGTGCAAATGGAGCAGAGTTTTTGAAAGTTGAGAGCCTGATACCAGCGAGAACACTGGTCTTTAGGTACCAGAAATTTAACCTAGTATCATCCTGCACCAGCACCTCTGCTACTCCCTACTAGATCTGTGTGAGTGTGAGAGGTAGCAAACACGTCTGTTGAGTTGGAAATGACTTACATCCACGTAAATACCAGAGTGAAGATATCACTTGATCTGAAGACATGCTGTGTCCCAGCAACAGGGCATCTGTGATGATTCAATCTGTTACACCACTTGTGGTGAAGAAGACTCGCCGTGCCCTTGTCATAGGGTTGACCTACACTTAGAGTTGTAAAAGGTATCTATCCCGTCTGACCTAAAGAAGAAGCGCTTGCCCTCACTAAAGGACTGCAAAAGGTACCCCACTTGATCCGAAGAAGACTCACCATGCCCTTTTCATATAGATGCCCCTTGCCATAGGGCTGGTCCTAATATACGGCTGGCCCTGCAAATAGTGGTGCCCTTGTCATAGGGTTATAAACAGTACATCACTTGAACACACTGTGACACTCCTTCA